>PNEQ01127076.1:0-14206 GCA_003012365.1 Medauroidea extradentata | reverse complement strand
TAGTCATATTTTATAGTGTTTTATACTGGCCTATCATAGGATCCCACAGACCCCTCACAATCAATACTGAAGTTAAAATGGATGGCAATATGTTACATATGACAATAAAGGCCCCTTCATTACAATCAATCATCATAATTAACCTAAACTACATTATTTTATATATAAAAGTATCAATAAAATAGGACCGTCACAACTTCCGTATTTGCACTGGAGTGTCCTTTGTCCTCGTGGGATGATTTGTTTGTTTGCATAGCACTTGAGCACTGTGTTGGACTTGGTTAGTGTTGTGTTCGCTTTTCTTGTAATTTTGCATAGGTCTTGCATACTCATAACATTGCATGTGGTGCCACTATCTATTTGGCACAGTACCATCCTGGGAAAGTGTAATATTGTGTATAGTTTCTGTTTGTTTACTGTCTTTGTGTTGAACTGGTTTACAGCGTCTCTAGAATTGTCCTCACTTACAGTATATATATGTTCTCATCATCATTAAGATGCTGTGTGAAGTTCTGTTCTTGTATGAGATGTACAGGATACCTGTTTCGTGACTCTTGTTCCTTTTCTCGTTGCCATGTTCGACAAACTTTCGCAAAATGCCTAATTTTTTTGCAGTAGCTGCACTCTTTGTCAGTGGCTGGGCGAAACTGCTTTCCTAGTTGGTGTACTCTTCCGCAATAGATGCAACTCTGTGCCCAGTTTCCTTTTACTTGTTGTTTTACCTCTTGATTTCTTCTTGTCCTCTGTGACTTTGAGCCTTGGGAAGAAGTAGGCCTATGGCGTGTGTCCCGAACTGAATGGACGACCTCTTCAGTTTGTGTTGTTCTTGACACTTAGTCAGATGTTGGTGCTTTTCTGTTAGTTCACGTGCCCGACAACGTTGATGGCCGAGTTTAAGTTTAGGTTCTTGTTTGACAACTTATTTCTTCAGCTGTTGCACCGTTCTCCTATTAGTAGTCTGTCTTTTATCAATTCATTTGACAGTTCACTGAATCCACATGTTTCCGCCTGAGTCTTGAGTGTCTCTACATACTCTGCTACTGATTCCGATTGTTTGTACAATGGATCCAAATAAAAATCACTCATAAATTATATTTGTTACCCATTCAATGCTATGTCCAGTTTTTTAATTATCTTCTCTATTGAGTCACTTCGATCAGCCGTAAGGTTTAAGCTGTTGTACGTTTTCATTTCTTCAGGGTTCTTACGGTCCTGGAACTTTGGCCATGTGTTTAAAAGGCCTTGAAAAGTCCTTTATTTAACCAGTCCTTGAAGTCCTTGCATTTTTGGGTAACATAATATTCCAGCTAATTTCTTAAGGCCATGGTCTTTTATTTGTTTCAAACAATTGCAAATAATGTTAATATTTTTTAACCAAATCCTTTGAAAAAATTTGAGACTGTGTACAGTCATACAATACAGAATTTCGGCAGAGCATTTTTTTTTAAATAATGTACAGTTTGCTAGCAAAATATTATTTTGCTTCATGTTGCCATATTTTCACAACAAAATATGTAATATTTCAGGGGCTATAATCTAAAAATCTATTGGTGTATTGCAACAGAAAAATTCAGATTCAAATTATTATATTTATAAGTGTTAAACTGTAAGAATGTATTTTTAATAAATATATTAATTTGTGTTAATTTTTTTTTTTTTTTTTCAAAACCACTGCAAAACTAAAGAGCGAGGCCTTAACATTGAAATTATTTCTCAGAAATATGAAACCATAATTTGTCTATGCATTACAGACATTGTGCAGTGTCTGTGTTAATTAATACTCTTTCTGGCATGCCACAGCATGTTCTGTTATTCCTAGGGTTTCTTTTGAATATGTTCATGGCAAGTAGTACCCTGAATCTGTTATAAGAGTTTCTTGGCAAAGCTTTTTCTGAAGAGAAGAGTGCAAAAAAAGAAACTAAAGAGCTTTGAAAAGAAAAAGTGTACCATAACGGCGTATTTACGTGAGTACAGAAAGTTAATTACGAGTCGGGTGTGATAGGCATATCATGCAATGTATGCTGTAGAGCGGAATGTCTCCCACAATTTTTTCTCAAGTCTAAGATAATTTCAGGTTTATATATCATTAGTGAACTTCATCATTTCTAAAGAGAGAGAGAGAGAAAATAGAATTTTTGCAAATAAAACCTTAAATATTTGAATAAAAAATTTGAGTGTCGAATGTATTGTAATTTACACCGGTCCTTGAAAAATTAGTAGAAAGTCCTTGAAAAGTCCTTGAAAGTCCTTGAATTTTAATTGTATGTTGCTGTAAGAACCCTGTTTCTTCTGCACCTAGCATGGTGCGGAATGTAGCCACCAGAATATTGTTTGTTTACTTGCTTGCTGATTCCCTTCGCTAATGCGTAGTCATCATATTGCCTCTTGAAAATATTCCAGTTTTCTGCGATATTTCTGTCTTTACATAACGGCGGTGGACACGGAAAATTAAAGCTGTGCGCCATTTTGGCGCACACTGCCTAGTTTTGTTTGTTGTTTACTGTTACGATCCCTTGGAGCAGATGTTATTTATAGTTTTTTATCTGCTGTAACATGTCCGGATTACGTTTCACTACTTTATTTTCCCGTCACTGACTTGTTTCCTAGCACAAACTGAGGAGTGGCATTAGTTTCCGTACAGAAAGGTGAACAAACTGTTCCTAAAGCTTTGTGGTTAACTTCTTCCCATTTAGAAATATGCAGTTCTCTGCTCAGAAGAGCCAATCCTACTGTCTTCCAAATAATTTCCACGTATCTTTCTCTTGAGCCATTCATTTGAGGATTGTAAGCAGTTTTTCTGCTAGTTGCTACTTCACGATCATGTAAGAATGTTTTGAGCTCTGGAGATACAAAAGTAGAATGTCGATCTGTGTGAATTTATGAGGGAATGCCATATAACGAAAATTATTCTTTGAGTTTAAATATCACAGTTACAGCTGTAAACAAATGGATATTTAGAGTATTCGTCAAGAATAACTAAAAGAAAGCAATTTCTTGAAGATGATGGAAAGCCCCTTTGAAGCCCCTTGGCAAGTCTTTCGCAGGGCTGAGTTGCCTTTATGTTCTGTCCTACTTTTTTTGAAATCAAGGCTTAACTCCAGCACAAACTAAGACATGTTGAAATAATGACCTTACAAATTTCCTCCAACGCGAATTTTAAGTTTTTGCTTCTTACCCAGGGGTAAAGCCTTGTCACCTGGACAAGGTTCTCAGCAAGTGTGTGAATTGTGTGTTCTGCCAATCCATTTTGTCAATTTCACTTTGTTTTGTTTCCACGTCTTGTCCTGCAATTAAACCCACAGTTTTTCCTGTTTGCGATGCATTTAACCACTGAATCATGTGGATCTTTTTCTCATGTATGAAAGAATTTATTAACCCCTTAACTGTTTCACCCGAGTTATCTCGGCCAAAACCATGTGCGCGAATCAATACTTAACTGAGTATACTCGGGTAGCAACCTCATTTTCGTACTCCTTGTTGTTTCGCCCAAGTTTAGTCTTATATTGCATGCTTAGTGTTGTAAAATTTTATATGGCATTATAGTCTGCACGGAAAAAAAATTTCAGCTTTCGAGATATTGATTATGTTTCTGTATAAGGGCGTAGTGTTCAGCTGTAACTAATATGTTGCTATTTACTCTAATAGTATTGCGGGAAAAATATATTTTAGATAACACGTCTTGTATCATGTTTATTTTGAACGAATCATGTAACACTAATAAACACAAAGTATTTTTTGTACTTTTTGCAACCTTTTATTTACCCCCCTCGCAATTCTTTTACTTCGTCTATATATTCACTAGCATTTTCAGTTGCTGTTCAGACGTGTTACGTGTCATACGTCGTGCGGATGCGGTACATCATACGAGAAATAAAATGGATTCTGATAGCGATATCTTTGATAGTGGATCAGAAAGTGGTGATGAAATTCCATCTGACAGCTGCAGCTCAAGTTCCGAAGACGACGGAGATCAAGCGATTGCATCGGCGCGGCAGTGGTGTAGTGTGTTACCTCACCTCCACCAGCACCTCGATATGATTTTACTGGCACAAGTGGCGTACATTTCGACACAGATAATGAGCACAGTATTTTATATTTTTTCTGTATGTTTTTTGATATGGTTCTCACGCAGCTTATCACTGACTAGACCAACAAGTATGCACAACAATGCAACTGCAAAAATTGGAAAAACACAAGCGTAAATGAACTCTATATTTTCTTTGCTGTTATGATTTTGCAGAGCATTGTGTGGAAGCCTAGTTTTGAACTATACTGGTCTTCAAATGCCCTTCTGACAACACCAATATTCCCCAAAATCATGACCTACAAAGGTTTTGGTTTGTTGAAATGATTTTTACATTTCTTTGACAATGCAAGTTTTGACGACACACATCCATATTCGAAGCTGCGTAAAATCTGGCCTGTTATTTTGGACCTAAATGAAAAATTCAAAAAATTGTACACACCTGAGAGGGACATTGTTATTGACGAGTCTCTTTTGCTGTATAAAGGTACGTTACAATGGAAGCAGTACATTCCCTCAAAAAGGTCACGTTTTGGAATGAAAAAATTTCTGTTATGCGAGTCCACGAGTGGCTATGTGTGGAGCATGCTCATTTACACAGGGAAAGACACACAGCTAGATGCAGCGTATCATGACCTCCCAAAATCCTCCCAAGTAGTTATGACATTGAATAAAGGTTATTGTGTGACACTGGATAATTACTATTAATTTCCTACATTAGCTGACTTGCTGATTGCTAATCGTACTGATATGTATGGGACAGTACGACTTTCAAGGCGTGATATGCCAGATCCTCTTAAGAAAAAAAAAAACAAATTGAAGAAAGGTGAGATTGTTGCATACCAGAGGTGGAAAGTAACTGCAGTATTGTGGCAAGACAAAAAGAAGGTATCTATGCTCACAACTGTACATGGTGCACAGACCATGACAGTTCGAAAAGCTGGAAAGGAACCAGTGACGAAGTCTGAAGTTGTGGAGGCCTATAAAAACACCATGGGAGGTGTTGATCGTGTTGATCAACATCTGGCAAATTACCCTGTCTCACGAAAAACGGGAAAAATTTACTACAAGAAACTTTTTCAGAATTGTCTGGAAATCTGCATTTTCAATGCTTTCTTGCTTTATTCAAAATGTGGAGGGCAAAAGTCTCATCTAATATTTAAGTTAGCTCTTGTTCAGGAAATACTTGATAAGTATCACTCTACTGACATTTCACCGAAACGTTCTGGTCGGCCCGGACTATCACCTGCTCCTCTGCGGCTAACAGAAAGACATTTCCCGGAAGTCATACCGCCAACAGAGAAGAAAGAGAAGCCGACCAGACAGTGTGGTATGTGTTCCAGTGTGAGAGATGTCAATGGGAAGAAGATATGTAGGGAAACAAGATACTACTGTTCAGATTGTGATGTACCACTGTGTGTAACACCGTGCTTCCGGGTTTATCACACAGCACCAAATATCTGAGCAAGGGTACAGTACACATTCAGAACAACAATATGTGCTTGCAGTTGACATATTTATGTTTGTTAGGAAAAATTATAATGCACAGGGCACATATGTATATTATTGTCAAGATTGGCTGTCAAATGACGTGAATACTTTTGATTTAGGATAATTTTTTTTTTTTTTTTTTTTTTTCCAGCATCCAATAAAGTTACTGCTTATACGAATATATGATCCATGTGGATAAACATGTGAATAAGAAATACATTCCCTTCTTGCGTTTTGCTGTTGGACAAAGTTACCTTTCATTGTTGTATAAATTTTTCTGAACATTAGATAAATATATACGTGGATTCATGAGAGTAAATATATTGTTGCATGCTGTGTTTCTGAGGGCAGGCTGGATGGGGTCTGTGTCGAAACACCTTGAGGGCTGGCCCATGACTCAAAGCCCGGGTTTCTCGTGGTGGGAATCCCGCCGAAACTACGTCATAGATACCTGTCCCAACTGCGTTCTTGCCCTGCGAAGCGGCCTACGTGACTCAAACCACATCTGAAACATGATGAAATGTCTATGTTTAGACCCATGTAACGCGGGAAACCCCTGGAGTTTGGCCGGAGTATAAAAGGGTAGAATCGGCACATTGGGAGAGAGTTCGCTATTGGTCGTGCTAGAGGAAGGTGCTATGGTTGTGGAGATAGACTGGTGAAGACATCTTGGTGACGTCAGAGTCTACTGTGAGGCGGCAGGCGGCTACCTTCGGAGCAGTGTTGGACGAACCAAGAGGACTGCTGCGGCGGGCTGACAAGCGAAGAGGAGGTGCGCGACGGGAGTCGAACCGAAAACCTCAAGAGTGAAGACAGCGGTGCACTCGGGGTGCTGCGCAGCACACGGCAAGTCATCACCACGGCGGACTATTAAGGTTGTATACACTGTCACTACTTGAAAGACTGTTGATGGGATATATGACTGAATTTTATTGTGATTTGTTCTGTTTAGTTAATTGATGGTAGACATTTGTTGTACTTTAATTGTCAAAGTTAATTAACGTGTCTGTGACACAGTAGTAATTGTGTGCATAACTAATTGTGTTGTGAGAGTCATAGTTGATTACTGTTTTGTGTATTTCGTAGCTTTGTGAGCTATTAAATCCAGTACTTAATTTAACTCTTTTATTTCTAATTATAAGACCTCTTATCCCAAAGAACTCATGGGAATTGCCCACATATAAAGTTTATGTCTCAAACGTGTAACGATATGAAACCTTTTTTTTCTTGATCTTTTGTGTTTAGTATTATTTACACGAAAAAGTATTTCTGATTCTGAATGACCAATTCATGCGAATGAATATTCAAAAGGGCTATTGTTTCTTTCATATATTTTGATAGTATTTATTAGGCGTACATTTTATTTTGTTTTGTGATGTACAAATTTATTAGATACAGCTAAAACAATTATCAGATTATGTGTTATGTAATTTCATCTAAATGGATAAGCAAATCAGTTATTTTTATTTTTTGTCAAATTTATTAGACTTTGTTATGGTATTGAATTAATTCTTTGAAACAAAATGCAATAATGTTAGGTATAAATACATGTAATTTGTGGTAGTGTGTATATGAATTGGTTACATTGGTTTTGTTTGTATTTTGTTTGGTTTTCAAATGTTTTTTGTTTTGTAATTCCTTCAAATTTTCTGGTGCATCAAGAAATAACCAACAATAATGACGTCTATTACTGAAATCAAAATGTAATTCATGTGAACTGCTAAACAAGATTACTTCTATTGCATTTATTTATTCATTTTGTAATTACATAAACAAACTATTTTTTCATAATTCTGTAGGCAAAGCGATTGTGGAAATTTGGAGTTTTATTTCATTCACAAGCATTTTAAAATGAAAATTAATAATAATAAATAATTAATTTACTTCCGAGTTTACTCTTGTGAGTACTAAAACAAAAATATCTGTAGGCCTAACATCAAATAATGATGTCATACAATATTTTTTTTTTTTTGTGTTTGCGACTGTCAGTAATGGTTTATGAACTAATTAATTTTATTTTCAGTGAAAAGTGTGGTAGTACATTCACGCCCGAGTATACTTGGATGAAACTATTGACCTGCATTCAAAAATTCATAACTCGTAAAATATATTTATTAAAAAATATATCTTACTGGATATTACATCCCTCTAGTTGGTAGAGTAACTTAAGCCCATAAAAAAATTAGGTAATTTTTGGAACATTTTTGTATAATTAATTAAACTGTTAAGGGGTTAAACAGAACTTTTTATTGGTTCTTCATTCGTTGCTTGTCTATACTGTGCAGTTTGTCTCGTATTTCATTTGCCAACATACACATATTTACTAATTAATGTATTCGGTTACTAAGAGAGCTAACAATTATGTGCTGGACCATGTGTTTCGCCTTCTTTACAAATGGCAGTTTTTCTTTGTGTTTTTTCAATGGCAGAGCTTCTCTCTTGTCCGTTTCTTCCATATTAGGCATTTGACTTTCTTCTATGACGTTCATAACTCCATGAACTTGTAACTGAATGGTTATTTAAAAACTTCCAGTCCAGTTAATTAAACTTATATTTTAAATTATCACTTGTTGCTCTGGAAGTAATATCCATTTTATCACTGTCAAACACAAATTGGTAGGTAAACGAATAATAAAAGAAGAAAATGCAATAATTGTGCACTTTATCTGGAACTTTCATGGCAGCATCTCTGTAGCTACCTGCATTCTGTCGGCAAATATGGAAGCTACCAAAATTTTTGCTTGCTTGACACAAGTTTCCTTTATCCAAAAAACATCTCTGAGTTGCTGGGTCCATAACCTGTTGTGTTTAGCTAGGAAATACTCTTAGTTTATGACTTGACACTTTACCGCTGCTTTGTCCATTGTGGTTACTGTTCAACTAAATCTTTCTGTGACTGTAGAGTTGCCAACTTAAAAATAACTCCAGAGATGCAGCAGTATAGTGGTGATACACAGTAAGCGATAACAAAACAGTAAACAGCATTCGACAAATGTAACCAAGAACTGCATAATCAGTGTAAACAAATAAAAGAAAAAATAACACAATATATCACTGAATTACGCCACAACACAAGTAATCTTACCAGTATCTGCCAGTTTTGCACAAGGGAAACTAGTTAATGGAAGCCAGAGTTACATATAGATCCCTAGCCACACTTTTTCTGGGTTAGGACCTTCAAACTCTGCTTGCAGGGCTAGTTTTAAGGCTTCGAAAATGATCTTAATTTCAGAGCACGTTGCCTGGTTGCCAGTTGTGTGTAGCTGCAGAGATAAAGTGCTGAATGCTAAAAACTTATTTGCAATTGTGGGCTTAGTTTCTTTCTTTAAGGTGTATCTTAATTGTGATAATCCATTGAAACTTTCGTATACACGTGGCTTAAGTCTTTAAAATTCATAAGTGCCCAATAGAATTTTGCATTAGTTGTATATTTGTACACAATAATATACACACTGCAAGTTAATATGCACCAAGCTGGTAATCTCTTTTGCCACTGCACCATTCTCTCGATTAACTTCTGCACAGCTACTGTACGTATCATGTTAATCATATATCCTAACTTATGATTTTCAGAACAATGGAAAAGTTTTCAACAAGGGCCTCCCGGAGGTGACTTCCAATTTTTAAAAATTTTTAATTACTATTGGTACTGTTACGTAATGATTCTCAAAATTTCAGAGTGATTAGTTGAATATTAGTAGTAAGATGAATTTTTAAAAATTTAATAGTACATTTGCTTAAAATATATTGTTTTTTTCAGTAATTTTAAATCTCTTATTTTTGTAGAAGCTTAATTATTAAACATCTGCATTAACAACATTTATTTTAGTGTGTTTGCTTAGGATTTCAAATTTATACTGCTAATTTTGTTAGGCTTGACTAGTTTTGCGTTATATGTCTCTGAAGTAGGACATTTTGATATTTTGTGTTGGAAATATGTGAACTTCACAATTTTTTCTTTAAATGTTTTAATCTTTTGTTTGTCCACGTTCTAGGCCCTATATATTTTCCAAAAGGCACACACAGTGTTAATTAAAAAAAAATGTAAATATGTGATTTAAGTGTTAATGGAATACTTGACTTTTGTACTTAAAGTTTATCTTGTTTGCACAACTCCTGCAGAATGGCAGTTTTCTGTATCTGCACATAAAATGTGGCAAGTTATAAGTATTTTTTTGTAAACGAGCCTATTTATTTCTAGTGTCATAGAGGGATCCTGAAAAGGCAGTAAGGGAAAACAACCGGTATTCAATATGTTACAAAATTAAAAACAGAATAATAGTTTGTAGCAAGAAATCTATATAATGAACGAATTTCCTAATCTTCCTTGTTGTCTAAAAACATGTATGACTACAATCATGTCAGCAAGTGATTTTTTTAATATTGATTTTTAAAGTAGGCGGTACAAGTAACCAGTGAACTGATAACCTATTTGTTTGTTGATGTCCACTAATTTCGTAGTGTATGTAAAGCCGGCAAAATTTGCAGTAAAAATTTCAAGAACATCTGTAATACGTAATCTATTACAGAACCTCCGTAGAAGTTTTTATCATAATAACGTATAAAAAACACAAGTAAAAAAAAACCATTTCGTGTAAGAAAACTTAAGATAAAGTTAAATTTTTAATTCCTTTAACTAAACAAAAATATGAAAGTAAAAAAAAATTATTTTTCGTGTAAAACATATCATTTTTGGGTCATACTAGGTTCAATACACATTTTACAAACATTATTTCTTTGCTATTGAATAGACAGTAATATGATTACTTTCGTATTGCTCAATTCCCTTTTAACTATCTCAGAAACAATATTATTTTCAGAAATAAAGTATTCATGCTGTTAAGCAACCTGTTTTGGAGCTATCAAACAGACCAAAATTCAAAACAAATAAGTACATATTGCTCTATACAAAGGTTGAAATTTGAACTTTTCTTTCTTCACTTTTACTAAAAATGTGATTCTTATCGTACATAGCACGGCAATTTAAAAAAAAAAAATAAATTGTCTGCTTTATAATGACACTTTCAGAGCCACAAACAGCTACTTGCAAAAGCGCGGAGTCAATAGATAATTATCCACTAGAGAAGCAATATATATGTTAACTGTATTTTCTGTTGATTATTCATCATTTAACTTTGTTACATCAGAAGGAGCTAAAGCAGGAAACTTCTTACGGTAGAGGAAAGCTAAAGGAAACAGAAGAGGATGTAAAGTGCAAAGTCATTAAGTTTTTGAAATCACAGGAAAGGAATTAACCAAAGATTTTAAACTTTTAACTTGTGCTAAATGTGGGGCTTTATAATAAATGACCTTAAAGCAAAAACATGCATGATGTGCTAGGCAGAATGAATAATCCATATTAATATAAATATTTACTCCTGCAAGTTGGTCCATTTTACAACTGGTAATGAATTTTACATCTCAGTATCTAGTTAGACAGAGTAGGAAATTAAAGGAGTATTATCTTGAAATATGGAACAGTGTTGTGCCAGTAAAGTTTTCTTCACAGAAATTAAGAGTGACAGGATTTTATATGATAAGAATAAGGACTTTATGAAGATGATAATACAAGATTTGCTCTGCTCAAAAAGACTGTGTAAAGATTGATCGTGATGTTAGCAGCAGTTCTTTTAAGATTGTTTTCGTGGCCATAGAATAAGGATGAGGTATGGATTCCTAATGACTATACAGTATTTTTGTTACAGTACCTATTCCCACAACACTCACGGAAAGGAAGATTTATGTTACGTAAGAAACCCTAAAAATTAGAACTTAGGTGTGGGATACCCTTATAAAATCATACGATAAACAATTTTGTGCTTTTTTTGAAGTTCCATAAAAATTATCTGATTTTCAAGAAACGTAATAAATACTCTTTCAGTATCTTTTATAGAACAGTATGAATAGTGTACAAATCAATATGTACGTACTCTATTAACGCTTGTCATATTTTGTTTAAAGCAAATAAATAATATCCAAAATCTAAGCAAAAAATGTAATTTTAAGGAAAAATGAGTATGTAAAAAAAATAGTGAAGTTTACACATTTTCAACATAGTTAATTAAATTTGGTAGGTTTGTTAATATTTGCCATTTAAATTTGAATCTCGAGTAATCATACTGTAAGAACTGTTATTGTTGATGTGAAATAATTAGTGTCTTCAAAATGAATTGAATTCCTCCATTTGTTCCCACCTTTTGGCAGGATCACAAAGTGTATGAGAAGTCAGGGGTAAAGGTTGAGCCAGTTGCTCAATTAGTGAGCTAAGCCTGTCGCTTGCCGTCCTGAAAAATGGATGAGGTGAGGTGAGTAGAGTCTGGAGAAGCAATGGAATGAGAGGAGTGAAAACAGGAGTTCCCTGAGAAAACACGTTGGCCAACATTTCCAACAAGCAAAAAAATTTGGAACTGAACCCGCCATGGATCAAACTGGGATCACATAGGTGGGAGGCATGAAGTCTGACCCCTCGATCACAGTGGCCACTAGTTTCTTCAGAATAAGGGTTTTTGAAAATGGCAGTAAAAACCAATATCTTTTCTTAAGAGTTAATCCCGCCGCACACTGTACCATATTCCTTACAATATTGTATACTAGGAGTCGTACTTGCTCGGCTACTAGCTTCTCTAGCCTGCTACTAGCAGCCCTGCGAGCTCAGGTACTGGATTTGCCTAATTGCCAGCGTACAATTTTTGTTGCGAGCTGCACTGCAATAATTAAGCAGCGGCCAATCAGACTTCATAAAAACAACAACACTAGAACTTTTGGCGCACACGAGTATTGATAAACTTAAACATGGAGGGAAAGAATTGGACGAAAGAGCAGTTACGAGTGTTAATAAATGCTTATAGAGAAGAAACTTGTTTGTGTGTGGTGAAAAGTATTAACTACCACAATAAAAATCTTTGTAATGAAGCTTATTTTGAATTTGCTCTTAACACAACTATTTAGGTAACCAGTATCGTGTACAGCGAAAACTTGTATCGTACCTAGTGCATCGGCTTGTGAAAGAAACTTGTAAAGAATCCAGTACACGAACTTGTAAGAAAAGTTGTACCGTGTGCACACAGCTTTAGCGGACCTGGCACATGAACTGTGATGTAGCGTGATACGGAAAGTATTTTTTCTTGTATAACTGTTAAAAATGTTTCCAATATATTTATCTACGGAAAGAAGACATACTTCAAATCATGTCATTATGGTTTTAAAATTGCTGTTTGCTAATTAAAAAACATGATTACCAAGTTTCTCAAAAGTGCTAAAAATGACTTTTTCGCGTTGCTGTAGCTGAGAAAATATCAACTGTAATTGCCAACGGAAATTGTAGAAACCTACACTAAATTTTATCATGTAATTTCCACAAATAAAATAACAGCGTCATTGCTTGAAGTCCCATTGAAAAACACTTTCTATGAAAACAATGCACATTAGTTTAGTGTTCCACACCTAGAGGTGATGAGGTGTTTGACTGAAGTGTTATATTTAAATCATTGTATGTAGCAACCTGAATTTGTGTGTGATTTAGATCACCTGGTCCTCAGTAGATACCTTTTATAGAAAGTAATTGGATTCTGCTGCCCTGAGGTTTTCTGGTTTGTATTGTGCAGTGTCCTTTGTATTAGTGGTTGATACTTGTAACAGATTACACAAAGTAATACTGTATAACCTTTTTACAGTAAACTGAAAACTTCTATAGCCCTACTAAATTTTCATTTTTTTTTTTTTTTTTTTTTTTTTTTTTTTTTTTTTTTTTTTTTTTTTTTTTTTCAGTAAATTTGCATTATTCTGCCTCTTATTCATACAAAAATTGTCATGTAATGAATTAATGTAATTGAACCAAATGTCACAGACGAACCTTAAATATATTTGTCAGTGTTTAATGTTTCTTGGAAGGGTCTTAAGTCATAACTTTACTGTGCATGCCCTGTACATTTCTTTTACTAGCTGTTTGAACCAGGCATTCTTTTTTTTTTTTTTTTTTTTTGCACAATGAATGCTCCTTCCCATTGTAAACTGTAGGCTTACATGTCTTGTAATGTGGTTTAATTTCATTTAGTTCCACTCCTACATTTCAGCATTTGGCTTGATAAAAAATTTGTAACATCCATTTACTCATTTGTTTACATTTTTGCTGAAAAGTGTATTCTTAGGAGTACTGTACATTAAACACTTCCATTATTTCAGTACTTTGTATCAAGTAATTTTTTCTTAAAGTAGGTGTACCCTTTTAAAGGATTTCAATTACAGGTACTCACTGCATACCAGTTTCTTTCACAATACTCTAATGGGATAATGACATTTATTATAGGGGTTGATATATTTTTGTGTTAAATTCAAATTGTATCTTAATCATAGCATATGTTTTGTTACTTAAGTTACGGTACTCTGTTTATGTGTTATCCCTTTAATCATTTGACAACCACATTTTAATAATATATCTCATTCTTGTTTATTTATATGTTACATGTTAGTTGTGCTTTGGACAGTCACTAGGAACCAGTGTTACAAGTTTGAGAGCACAAACTTTATATGTGGGCAATTCCCATGAGTTCTTTGGGATAGAGGTCTTATAATTACAAATAAAAGAGTTAAATTAAGTACTGGATTTAATAGCTCACAAAGCTACGAAATACACAAAACAGTAATCAACTAGAACTCTCCCAACACAATTAGTTACGCACACAATTAGTACTG
>PNEQ01127075.1:0-12971 GCA_003012365.1 Medauroidea extradentata | reverse complement strand
TATCTACCTCTCGTGACGCAACCCGCAGTGCGTGAGTCCCTTAGGCCGATTAAAAAGAGAAACTTCTTTGTTATTTTATTTCAATTAAAGCTAGCCGGGCATACTACAACATTACTAAATACGAACCCAATCATCCAGCATTAATCACGTAAGAGACAGAGCAGCGACACCTCTTATCATCACCAAACGCGGGTCACGAACGAGCAACCAACAACAAAAGCGTCGCACATGGAAACGGAATAAACGAAATACCCTAATGTAAAGTCAAATTTTTATGTAGTAACATGTGTAACAAGTTAAATGAAATTCTGAAAAATATTATTTAAGAAAATATGTAATACTATGCTAAAAATATTAAAAAAGCCGATATTTTGAAACTTTATATAGGATACTGCATGAACGAAATGCCTAAAACTGAATTCATCTGACTATATGCTTTATGTGCATCGAGTTTGATAAAATTCTAAAATATGGTTCATATACATATTATATTTATGTTGAGTGAGAAATGTTAGAATGACCGCCGTTTTGAAAACATTAAAATTCCATAAAAGAAATATACAAAAGCAATGCGAAGTTACTTAGTACTATATGTGTATATGTGTACACCGTTTGGTGAAGTTCGGTTCACTGTGCAATGGGAGTGCACGACTGGATTCAGTTTCTTGGACGTACTCCATTGCAAATTGAATGACTGTCAAAGAAAACTAAACAAATAAAAGAAAACCATAATAAGCAGAGTATGCTTAAGTCAGCAAGATACATACGCAACAAGAAATTCCAAAATGGAATCGGGTTAAGTAGAAACAACCTGATGACGGGAACATATTCCAGTTCCCAAAACGTCGTAACACTGTCTGTCTGGAAAACTACTGTGTCTTGTTTCGTCTCTTCGTTGTGTCGTTTGTCTTTTCTGTATATGTCTGTTATCTGTTGCGTTTTGTCTCGTCTATTTGTTGTGTATTTTTGTTATTTTTCTGTTCGTGTCTGATATTTGCTGTGTTTTTTGTTTCATTTCATCGTTGTGTCGCATGTTAATTGGTTTTTTATTTTATTTGTTATTATTTTCATTTATTATCTGTTGGTTCCTTGTTTCTACTTAACCCGATTCCATTTTGGAATTTCTTGTTGTGTATGTATCTTGCTGACTAAGCATACTCTGCTTATTATGGTTTTCTTTTATTTGTTTAGTTTTCTTTTGCAGTCATTCATTTTGCAATGGAGTACGTCCAAGAAACTGAATCCAGTCGGTCCACTGGTTCGAAATTTTCAGAGACACACACACAAACACCTAGACACACACCAACACACACACAGACACATAGACAGAAAGGTGATCTCATAAGCCTAACATTTCCTTAAGAAAGTAGGCTAAAAAATTTATTTGAAAATTTTGTTTAAAATCTTTTTCTCCACGTTGGGTAATTTTTCCAAGCTAGTTAATAGAATGGTTTTAGCTAATTATGTAATTTAATTAATTGTTGTAAAAATACTTATTTGTAGAATCTGTGTAATGTATTGCCTTGAAAAACAGCTACAACTATAAAACCATTTTAAACAATGCTGCCAAACAGTTTTGTGATATCTGCACTCGTTTAAGCAAGCAAAGTTATTATCATTCAGGAAAGTTTGGCTTTAGTGGAAAATTACAGTAATTTCTTGGCGGTATGCAAATATTTTACTCAAGGCAATAAACTACCTTAAGTTAAGTACCTAGGTTGCTCATTACGTTCCTTTTGACCTTGTACCTTTGCTTATGCAACTGCATGAACCTGATAAGTCTAGATATAACCACTAGCTTGTGGCTGTATGTTCACGTGCATTGTCGTGACAAGGTACTGCTTCTGGGGAGACAGAGAGAGAGAAATATTTACCATTGTTTTTGTCATCGTGTTTAAACTATGAAAAATGTCATACGCAGTCGATATGAGGATTATAGAACATTTAAAATTCCGTCATATAACATGGAACAAAACTTGTTGGCTCTACAATACGATAACTGAGCTACAGATGTTGCCAGAGTTCTTGAAGAACTAGCAGAAGCTGCAGAAGTAGGCTATTCACAAACATTGTCGAATAGCTCGTCACCATGGACGAAATGGTTGCAGTCGTGGGCGAAGGTGTGATCAATCTCTCCTCAACTAGATACAATCAGTATTGCTATCATGGCAAAAAGCATGGAATATGTGCAGTTATTTCCGAACAGATAGACACTGAGGAACTGGTAAGTGGTAAAAGCTGTAAAAGTACTCTCGGAAACCATACAAGTTGTACATATTACCTAAATTCCTCCTATTATCACTAGAGCCGAGCATTAACAAATTCTACTAAAACAATACGATACTTGTATGCTTAAAACTGACATAGAAAACTCTATACAGAAGTCTTGATCGTGTAAGGTTACGAAGCGAAAACAACCAATATTCTCAATCTTCTATTAGAATCAGCTTACCAAACCATCTACTACAAACAACCCCATCAGACAAACAGTAACCTACAAATATATTTCTGAATCTACCCTACATGAACAAACCAGGAAACTGCTTGTATACAATGCCACAATCCCATCCATTTATGGCACACCAAAAGTTGATATACCCAGTGCACACCATTGTCAGTGCAATATGATCACTAACTAGCTTGTAAGTCAGGTAACTTAAGACCACAGTTGAGATAATTTGTTTAGTAAGATAAACATAATATTTTCAACTGTTAAAATGCTTAACATCTTGTGACGTGAGCACACATACATACATAGACCGGAGCCAATAAGGTCACGCAATTTGTTCGGATGTGTATGGGTTAGTGAACTCTAACTTATCATCAAATAATAACACTGAATTTTCATGTATCTACTCATGGCATTGGCCTTTGCAATGTCTCTATTCAATGAGTTACCTCTAAATAAAATATGTTGCTTCCATATCCAAGTGGATCGCAACAATCTAATATAAATAATTGCTTGAAAGCTTAATGTGTTCACAATCTGGGGTAAGGGTTAAAATTAATTGTTTATGAAATTGATCATTCCAAAGAGTTTTCGAATTCTTTTGTTAATATTTTTGGTGAAAAGTGCCGATTTGGGTGTGAATTTGTGCTGAAATCAGTACAAAGTGTTTAAGATTTGTTCCATTGGTTCAGTGTTTAATTTTTTTCATCCTCGGAAAATGTGATACCCAGGATATGTGTCAAAATCCGGGAGTATTTTCCAGGTTGAGACTGTATATGTATAAATATTTTTCCAGACTGTTAACAAAAAATGAGATTCAATACAAAAATTGGAGGCAGAAATTTAATTTTTACTTGAAGGTTGCATAGAAAGTTTAATGATTATATGAAGTTAAATTTTACGATAAAATTACTCTTCAAGAGAGGAATTGAACAGAAGTTAACATTTGCATGATCTTTATTGCTAATAATAATAATACGTATGTTTAATATATAAAAAAAAACATGCGATTATTTTTAAGTTAACCTAATAAGTCATTAATCATATGATTCTTTTCTTCTGTAGTTGTTTTGTTACTCTAAAGATGCCATCAAGAAAGGATTAAAAAGATAATGGACTATTGAAATTTGACGACACAGGATGTACAGATAACCAGAGCATTCTTCACACAGTAACGTTTGAATAAAAACAAGGTTTGCTTAGTTATAAATGAAAAAGTACATTAACGTTTTGGTTCCTTACGCTCCAAACTTCACTGACGAATCAGCACCAATTTTCTTGGCCATGAGTATAGCACACTCGCTACTTAGTTCCGGGAACACTTCCTTGCCATTAACCTTGTAGTCCCTGTAACTAATACGTGCCAGCTCCTCGAAACCCTCCCTGATGGCCAGTACCTGTGACTCTATGGCGGTGAAGGCAGTCACAGTTAACTTGACTCCTACAGCACGACCCACGTCGATCCTGGTCTTTAGAAGCTCCTGGCCCAGTCCTTGACCTTGGAACTCCTTGGACACCGACAGTCCTACCGCTGTGATGTACTCTTCCACGCCGTACTTCTCGAAAGGGTCTACTAGGCTATCTAAGTACTCCAGAAAACTGTTGATCGTCTTTGATTTCTCACCTTTGAACTGCAAGCAAAAAAAAAAAAATAGTAATAAATAGTAACAATACAATATGTTAATCCAGTCAAATGATTCCAAGAACCGAATTTCTATTGAAAGTGTTAACATTTTTTAATTCGACGTAAATCTTGCATAAGTAAAACTAACCACCATTTTATTTTGCTATTGTAAGAAAACTTTGTGCATAATTACACTCTTAGTAGCACCATTTTGATTTTTGATTGAATTCTTTTTTCTAAGTAAGTTTTGTCCATAGCTTTCACATACATAAAACGTGCGCAAATATTATAAAATACTAGAGATAAGAAAAAGTTATTCATTAAAAACCACACAGAAATGTGAAACAACTCCTGATGCAGCACTATAATTGAACCACTTAATGCATAAAAGAACGAAGTGCCATTGTGATGCAACTGAGAAAATCTAGGTTCAACGATAAACACCTGCATTTAATTACAACTGCATGCATGACAAAATTGCAGAACATGATTCCGTACAAGAACATATAATTTATTAATGTATGTAAGTTTAAAATTCGTGTATTTGCTACTAATTTCAGAATAATAAAATATCGTGCTTGGTTCCTTCATGCATAATATGGTTCAATTAGGCTAATGACTGTAAAATATATCTAAAAATAAGTTTTGAAGGATGGATGAATTTCAAATTTTTTAACATTGAAGCCGTACTACTCTGCTGTACACACATGTCCAGCCGAAACCAATACCGTTACTGCTTACTTTCTCTTGGGATCAAGAAAATAGCATTGCTAGAGCCACGATTTTGTCACGAAAATAATTTTACCCCAGTTCGTTTCAGTGCCTTACGTGAACATTGGCAGCTGTGCTTCATGGTTATTGGCAGACATGTCTCATTTGATTAAACCGGTCAGAGCAAGACAATTGTGGCACAACACCTCTGTGATTTGTCAGTAGAAACCCAAGGCAAGTGATAGTTATGACGTAAAATCATTTACCATGAAGCTGAGTTGCAGATGTGCACATAAGACATTGAAAACAATTGATGCAAAAATCTTTTCGCCAAAAATCGTAGTTTCTAAGCAAAACGCGCCAGTAAAGTTTCTAAATAATTGCCGGGTTTGTAAAAACACAAAACAGAAAACTACAGACGCAATGTGATATAAGTAAAATTGAATATATTATTTATGTAGTTTCACTGTAATTATACCTTAGTATTCAACTAAATTAAGTAATATAATGCATAGTGTTAAGTGTTTGGAAAATTTCCAACCTTGCTTCTTCTCGTTTATGACGCAATTGTCGCAGTCATCTTGTAATTATCTCTAAGCCGACGGTAGTTAGTTTTTACCTACAGCTTTCTGGATATTAATATTTTCTTAATAGTTCGGCTGGGATTTGATACAATCCTACCTGCAATGCGAGCTGCCGATCTAACCCAGAAGGTACTGAAGCCGCAAGACATCCCTGGGGCACATGGGCATACGTCAACCATCTGGTGTTAATGGAAAATGTGTCATGGATGGCTTTACGGATTCGGCTGGGCTGTTCAGGGGTAACAAATGGCCTTTATGGGAAGTAATATGTTGGAGTTCGATAGGTTTGCTTAATTACTCGACCGTGTTTCCTCGATCACGAGGATATGTCTCCTAACCTGCAAAAAAACTAGTGTTTAAAGGTGGTTGAAATTAATTATAAGCCTAGATATAATTCACCAATTTGTTAAAAAAATTTACTAATTTTAGTGTCTGAATCAGATTTCTATTGGGTGTATTTTACGTCCCGAGGCAAACAGAGGGTAAACAATACTCAGTATTTATTAGTTTCGCTAAAATATTGAAACATTTAATTCACCATAACATAAAGTAAAATTCTTAAGCTATATCATCTCACTTTCCTCTTCACAAACTGAAAATATTCGCTTCGGATTTTTTCGTCGGTATTTTTTAATACAGTGCATACAGTATCACTTCATTGAGGTTTATGCTATGTCTGGTGGTTAGATTTTTTTTTTCGAACAGTTCCGCCATTTTCTTCTGCTAACAATAGCATACCCATTTTTCCAACAGACCTAGCTGATTACATCGTGAAGTCGCTTTGATGATATTTTGTTATGTTGAAAACGTTTGGAAGGTTGAGGTTTGCGCCGTGTCAATGGCGCTCGCCATCCACTACGACAATCCGGGTTGGACTCAAATCAGGTCGACCTTTTATTTCAAGTGTGGAAATCGTGCAAAACGTTGATGTTGGTAGGTCGGTTTTCTTGGGAATCTACCGTTCCCCCACACTTTCCGTAACCTCAAATCAACTCTCACCGGCGCTGGAAAATTCGCTGATCAAAATCTCTTCGCGCCTGGGTTATTTCGCTTGCACAGGCTAACTCAGCTTGTGATTTTTTCGGAAACACCTATGTGCGCCTTTATATGAAGAGGCTATAAGAAGTTACAAAATATAAGGAAAGCAAGGGGGTGGGGTAGAAAAGATTTTAGCCTGATGTGTCCAGAAAGGTAACTCAAGTAACGTTTTTATGCATCCAGTCACGAGAGCAGCTTCTCTATAAATTCGTGGTTAACTTTCTCTCAAGCAGAGTAACTCCTGTTAGCAGACGAAATTGGCCCATTGCCAATAAAAAGCACTTCAAAGAGAAATTGAATACACAGCATTTAAACTGTCGAAGAATGAAGCTCGAAATGGAAATGAGAAATAACAGTTATTATATATATATATATATATATATATATATATATATATATATATATATATATATATATATATATATATATATATATATATATATATATATATATATATATATATATATATATATATATATATATATATATATATATATATATATATATATATATATATATATATATATATATATACGGGCTGTTTGGGAATGACTGATCGTAAACCCCATGGGTGGTACACAACGTGAGAAGAGGAAAAGAGATATTATTTATTGGAGGACATTTGTTGGGAAATGGCAGCGTGCAAAGATACAGGGACAAACCCAAGTGCACAAATTCAAGTAGCGTACCCTCTGAGACCCCAGTCCAGTGGCTGAGAGGGTGCGTCATTGCACTGTAATCAAGTATCAAGTGCTGATGAATCAAATTCGGTTATCACACGTGCCACGAGATCTTCTTAGCTGGCCACACGCATCTCGTAAATCAGGGAGTTGACATGACCCCATAAAAATCCAATGGAGTCAGGTATGGAGATCGAGCCGGCCAATGCATCGGCCTCCTCTGCATATCCAGCGACCTGCAAACGTGGTGTTAAGATGGCGGCATACGGCAGCAGAAAATTTTGGTGGAGCCCCGTCGTTCTGAAACTACATGGTGCAGCGAATTGCCAGTTGTATTTCCTCCAGAAATTCCGGCAATACATCCTGCAGGAACGTTAAGTAATAGACACCGCTGAAGCGGTCAGGTAACAAATAGGGTCCCAACAAATTATTGTTAACAATGCCAGCTCACATGTTGATACCTCATTGCATTTGGTTGCCCATAGGGTGCATGTGGTGGGGATTGTGGTGCGCCCCGATGTTACTGTTCCTCTTGCTACCGTATTCAGTTTAACCACTCAATGCTGCAATTAGCATATTTCAGAAAGTCGTTGTATTGCCTACCCTGCGGTATTACCCTGCGCCTTCGTATTTTCATTCGACTTTTCTCGAAAACGGTTTACCGGAGTGAATTAACACAAGAGATACTTTCCTCTTAAATTTGCGCGATAGGCAATGGTATGTATCTAATATTTTACTACCGCTTTGTGTTTAAAAGTTACGTACACAAATAGGTTGAGTAACCCCTACATAAGCAGTGAAAGGGAGCGTTGCGTCAACCACATTTTCACAGATTCATTTGCTCCAATTCTTAGAGCTCGATGCGATTCTTGGTGGCTCCATCTCTTATACTTTGTAGTACATTTTCAAAAAATGTATTTCAAAATGTAGTTTTTAACGTCGTATACCTCCCTTTATATTAACTACACAATTGTTTTGGTCAATGTAACCCCATTTTATTTTACATAAACAATCCCGTCCCGGAGTTTCGCACATGAATTCTGGTCCACGCTATATATATATATATATATATATATATATATATATATATATATATATATATAAATGAACGCTGACTGACATATCAAACTGCAGCCCATACCACTGGACCTAGAATCGTGAAAATTTTTGTGGGGGTTCCCCTTAGGTCGTAGGTGATATATATATATATATATATATATATATAAAGGTTTTTGTAACATATTCATCATTCCTATATTGTATATTCATCCGACTTCCTTGTAATTTTGGGGAGTAGTTGTGTGTGCGCCAGCGAATATTTCTACCGCCAAACGAATTTAAAAAAAAGTAGCCATATGATGAGGGGAAGGGGGATTGACAAAACGAGTTAGAGGTTTCAGAAAGGTGTACTAAATCTAATACATAAAATTCTCGTGTCACAGTGTTTGTTTCCATACTGCTCCGAAACGGCTTAACCGATTTAAATAAAATTTTGTATATTAATTCGGTGGGTCTGCGAATAGGTTTTTATCTATTTTTTACACTCCTAAGTACTATTGTTTAGTAAGTATTTTTAATTTATTTATGTGACAAAACAACGTTTGTCGGGGCAGCTAGTTTATATGTATATAATTTTTTGTGTTGTGCATCTATCTACGAAAGTTTATGCCAGAACGTATAATTCGAAAAAAAAAAAAAAAGGAAGGGGGTGTGGTAGAGAAGTAAAGCAAAATATAATTATAAATAATAAAACAATGTTTGTGAGTTTTTGTCATTCGCATGTGAAGGGGAATCACAGACGTTTTGGAAATGGGGAGGGGGAAATTTGTGTCAGTGGACAGAAAGGGATGCCAAAAAATTAAAGTATAAAAACCGCCAATTGCTGTGCGCTAAAGTTTCTGTCAGAAAAGAAAACATGAATCGGCTGGAGAGGGGTAGGGTATTAGTTCTAAATGATGTGGTGGGGCGTAACGGCATACCCAAAAAAATTAACGGACATGGCAACGCATGTGGGACAGCTAGTATGTGACATTATAAATTTAACGAGTAAAAGTGATGTGCTGTGAATATCACATTTGTTGAACTATTTAACAACTGTATCAAATATACAAGCTGTTTCAGAAATAATTTTACTAACTTGGAAGGTGGGTTCCTTACACCGAAGTAACAAACAAAAGTCAGTATAAACATAGGTCTGAAAATCCTTAATTTTTGAGTTATAAATAAAAGCTATTTCGATGCGTTGCGAAGTAACCGGCAGTGAAAGTATTGCTGTTAGATAATTGAATGACGGAATTGATACTGATGCTGGTGCTCTCATTTTTATCTTCTATGGCGGATGTGGGAATAATTTGACACGATGTGACAGTACATTATACGACGTGCGCATGTGAGTAAAGAAGTAAAAGAAGGTCATTTAGTTAGAACATTTACTGTGAGTCTTCCTGATATGAGCATCAGTGAAACTGCAATTAACTCAAACTCAAGGTAAATGTTCGAAATGACATCCACTGGTTTCCTCACACGCATGGACACGTTGTAGCACGCGCTGTCGCATCCTAACAAATGCTCCCACTTCCGCCATAGATGATAAACATGAGGGCGTAATCATACTTTGGTTACCTTGCAACGCATTGGAATAAACTTTCATTTACAACTCAAAAACTTAGGATTTCCAGACCTACGTTTCTATAGGTTTTTTTTTTTTTTTTGGTGCAAGGAACGCAACCTCCAATTTTGTAAAAGTATTTCTGAATCAATCCGTATAAGTATTTTTAATTCCGCCATCTTAAAACCCTGAACTACTCTCACAGCTGGCACGATCACGTGACTGAGCAAACCTACGTTAACCGCCTCAGGTTAGATGTTCTCCGGACCACAACAGCATCCTGTGTGAAAGAAAGACAACACCGGTAGCAGCACTGCCGTGCCATGCAGACAACAGGAATTGTATTTGAAATGTATTTTACGTATCGCTGGTGTTTAAAAATTTTGACAGAGATCAACTATTAATTGCAAAACCTATAATCAGTGGTTTAAAACATAGTACAACATTAGTTATTTAAGTATGTACTTAAGGCCACGAGCTCTTATGTATGCTGTTTTTTTAATTTAGTTTTTTTAAATCCTGAAAGGGAACAGACTTCGCAGAACTGTTACATAGAAATGTTGGACATGTATGTACTATGTAGCCTACTTTTTAAAAATATAAGTTAGTATAATTTTTGTTAATTATATATTGAATAAAATTTTATTAAAATTAATAACTAGCCAAAATTATAAAAACTTATGTTTTGAAAAATATTAGACTGCATGACACAAACAATTTCCAAAATTTCTGCGAAGAATTTTTGCGATATCTGCTCCCTTTCAGGAGTTAAAAAAATTAAAATCACTTATTTCTCATAAATACGAACCCGTGGCGTTAAAGTGACGTGAGATAAATTCGCCTAAAGATATTGTGTGAATAAATAATGTATCTATGGCAAGATAATTCTCAACAGAAAATATTAAAATACAAAACATTTTTGGTACACAGAAATAATGATTAACACATTAACGTATACGTGCACTTGAAACTGTCCTTTTAGAATGCTTATAGTACAGTTAATATGGATATGTTACAGCGGATTCGTACATATATTATTTCAAGTAAACGCCAGTTTTTTTTTTTTTTTTTTTTAATCATGGAAATGGGGAAGGCGATTAGTCGAATTTAACACGTTTGTGAAACACCTCATCGCCTCTAGGCGCAGTGTACTAAAGTAGCGCGCAGTGTTTTCGTAGAAAGTGTTTATCAACCTGACTTAAAGCCATGGCTCTTTTATAGGTTGCTATGATTTTGTTTTACAATTACGGTTGATATTTTCTCAGACACAGCAACGTGAAAAAGCCATTTTTAGCACTTTTGTGAAGCTTGGAAATCATGTTTTTGACTTGCGAACGGCATTTCTAAATTTTAGGGACATAGTTTGAAATTAGTCTTATCTTCGTTGACAAACACATTGGAAATATTTTTGAAGGTACACAAGAAAAAGTATTTTCTGTAACACGGTATAGCGTGGCACACGTGCCAGGTTCACTAACACTTAATAATTACATGCTATCAACGAGCTACGTAAATTTTAGTTCCACTTAGCGTTATTTAAATATGGGTCATTATGTTCAGTACATGTGGTTGTGCACACGTATTCATTGCCTGGGTATGCAATTAAAAGCAAATTTTCTACTGGTGCATACATTATTTTAAGATGGTTCACGTGTGATAGCTCAGTAATGGTTTGCATACAGTTAATGAAGACGGCACAGAAACACCTTGCCTAAGGCCGTAGTCACACGAGTCACAAACTAGTTCAGGTCGCAGTCTCTTCTCGTTAAAAGTAAACTGGTTTCATGTGTAATTTCGGACAGCATACATTTGATGCCTCTCTCCGATTGGCTGCTTGGTGTAGTGATCTGTAGCCGTGTTCACGGTCGTAGAACAACAGGTTTGGACACTCGCCTGGAAACTTAACCCCTTTGTTGTTTGGCTGCAGTTTACCAAGTTACCGATAATGCTAAACATTTTTGGCGCTGTAATCCGGGCAGTCGGGCCCAAACTCTGCCCACTTCCCTCCCACTAAGATAAACAATTTTAAATCATGGCTCCAGAAATCTTTATTTACTTTATAATGTTAACAATGGAAAAAAGTTAACGGAGTTTGAGTCCGACCACCCGGATTACAGCGCCAAAAAGTACAACATTCTCGGTAACTTGACGAACTACAGCCAAACAATAATATGGTGAAGCAAAATGCATTGGTAGATAGGCGAGTGTCCGTACCTGTACTTCTACGACCATGGCCGTGTCCGAAATGACTATTTAGGTTACTAAATCAACCACGTGACCTGGCGGTGCACTTAATATTTGGGGATTTAGGGTGTAAAATTTACTGAGGTGAAGTAGCACACTACATTCCCAAATAGCTTCGTAAATTCTTCGACTGCTGTTTACGTACGTTTTATACTCCGCTTTTCGGTTTAAAAAACATAAACATATCCATTAAATGCAGTATTGATGTAAATTAAAAGCCCGTAGTGTAATTTTTATGTAAGAATAATTTTTTAATTTAAAAATTGATTTCTTATTTTGTAAATAAATTAGCACTAAAAAATTATGCTATCGTAGAATTCGTAATTTATGATGTGAATAAAAAACAGACAATAAGTTACTAAGCCTAAAATACAGTTTATTCCATAGTGAAAAGTAAAAAAAAAAAAAAAATATGCGACGCTTTTGTTGTTGGTTTGCTCGCGACCCGCGCTTGGTTATGATAAGAGGTGTCGCTGCTCTGTCTCATACGTGATTAATGCTGGATGATTGGGTTCGTATTTAGTAATGTTGTAGTATGCCCGGCTAGCTTTAATTGAAATAAAATAACAAAGAAGTTTCTTTTTTAAATCGGCCTAAGGGACTCACGCACTGCGGGTTGCGTCACGAGAGGTAGATACTTAAGTTTCTTTCGACGAAAATAATAGGCGCTTCCTTCTGCGGCTTTTGATCGGTCACGACGTTAATTATGTTGTAGGTACCGGCCGCGATCACCCGAAAAGTCCACCCACCGGTGACCCCGAGCTCGCTGTCCACCGTCCTTACAAACCCGACGACGAAGATCCCGACACCTGTCCTCCCGAGTCCACACACACCCGGCTCGTCTTAAGACTTTTCTCTTAGTGCCTCGCGTTTCGCATCGCATCTTTGCTTTCCTGGGCGGCGTCCCCTTCCCGCCCCACCGGACTCATGGGGGCGGGTAGGTTCCCCCGACCAATCAGAGCGAAGACCAGGCCCGACTGTTGCGTGTGTCCCTTGTAGAAGCTCCGTATTTATTTAAAATCAAATCAAACAT
>PNEQ01127074.1:0-19764 GCA_003012365.1 Medauroidea extradentata | reverse complement strand
ACGCAATTTGTTTGTGCCAGACGTATATTTGGTTACTACAGGACGTCGAATAAATATTTTGTGTAAACAAACAACTAGTTACAACTTGTCAACAAAATAATATTGTTAGTTATAAGTGAAGTGCTTTGTATCAACAATTTTTTTTCGATGGACTAAATGATTTTGTTTGCAAAACTAAATACATTTGGTTGACTTGCGGAAGATGGCAGGCTGGCGTGCGTAAGTTATAAGATGGCGAACACTGTATACCTCAACATTTTAAATATAAGTTTGTGCCACAAATTGGACGTCTAAACTGTTAATCAGTATAATTCTAGTATCTTAAAGTTAGCTATAACAATTTGAAAGTTGTTAATTCGATTGATCACAAAAGAAAATGCTATAAACTTGAAAAACACTGCAGCTCCACGACTCATTGTTTGTGCTGCGGCCCTGCGGTGCACGACGTAACTATTCCTATACAAATAACACTCTCTCTCCCCATGGAAGCACTCGTAGCTCAGTTGGTTAGGTCATGCGTTGCAGATGATAAGTGAAGAGATAATGGATCAAATCCCAGCGCGGGCACACTTTTTTTTTCAAGCTTTTAAAATTTTAGAAATTTTCCAAGTTTATAAAATATAATCTTTTTAGTTCTTAAAATATTGTATGCGCATTTAATATGTCCAACGAAATATTTTTATGACCAACTAAATATTTGGTACTCCTAACAAAATTCAGCTATTTGCCTCAAACAAATCGAGGGAACAAAATAATTTGGTACAAGCAAACAAAAATTTCGTTGTCCCTCTGTAAAGAAATGATTTGGTTGATTCAAACAAATTTTGTTTGCATCAACAAAATTTTTTTCTCAGTGTACATTAATTTCAGAGGGCTTGTAAAATGTTTTTTTAAACAATTAGAAATATTTTTTAAAACATTTACAAGCTATGTGTTTGAATGAGTTTGCGACCACCTCCTTCCCCTGTAAAAGTTGGATATATACTCAGCGATTTGAATTTATATTTATTTCCTCCTACCCAGTAACTTAAAATTGCACGGTCAATCTTTCGATATTATACATTTACTATTTATCCATATTATTTTTTTATGTAATTACGTCTCTAAACTGTTTACACCGAATAACATGAAAATAATGCAGAAATTTTTCAGACATTCTACTAAAATTGTAGGGAAAATATTTAAATTCTACTTTAACAGAATATATTTATTACAAAAACTTAGTGTCACTGGTAACACACAAGAAATAGCGTATCTTTACGTAAGTTTTGCCCACCAATCGCTCTATAATATCTAATTTACAAAATAATGGTTATTTCCTGGTAAAAAACAAACACACGTAAACAAAAATTTAAAACATCACTAGAAATTTGCTCGTCTGAAAAATTTTCATCTTTGGCACTGATGCAAATAGTTTTGCAGTTGTTTTTCTAAACATCTAGTATTTAAAGGTTTACTGATTTTATTTGCTTGTATTTGATAAATATTTAAAGTCACGAGCATATCACAAAAGCCATAAGTCGCACAAAAATATCTGCTCGTCCCATAATTCGTCTAATTGTGAATTATATTTCTTTCGCAGGATTAAGATCTGTTTCAGTACATCCACATTTTTATGACTAGGAACGCATCGCATGTAGGCCTAAGTTAATAAAACTTAGTAAACTCACACAAAACTTTCGAGTAAGCATATTTGCTCAAGTACATACTGAAAACAATTTGATGTATTTTCTAAACGCTCTCACACTTTTCCATCATGTAGTGGTGAGACCACCCACCACGGCGAAGCGGGTTCGATACCGGGCGAGGCTGGTCTCAGATTTTTCGCGAGTGGGTAACGTAGCGACTTATACGCCCTTGCATTTAGTTGTTGCTCCGTTGTAAGGTATCTCATTTCGTGTAATCTCTCCACTAACACCGTACGTCTGCGTGCTGTCAGGCTGAATGTCTGCCTCTAGGGGTGTGATACCCTAACCTCGACTTAACTCACTACTCGGTATTTATATCACAGTATCTTAATGTAGGACTTATTATTGATTTACTCGTTAACATCACAAAATTTGGTGTAGAATATTCCAGATTAAAGGCGTTCTGCACTACTAAATCCATAATGTTATAACTGTACCAAACACTGAACAACTCTTACACATTGAATTAATAGTAATTGCAAAAATAATATATTTTTCGGTTTTATAGTTTCCGTACAAGTCGACGTCAAAGTAGCGGTTTGACCATTTTCGCTACTTCCCCAAGCAGAAACTATTCAAACGATATGAATGAAATAATTCAGTGTGAAAGTTAATGTATTAAGCTGTAGAATGACACCTTTGTAGTTTCACGTAAAATGTTTTGGTTTAAAAAATTCTTGAATATGCCTAAATTGTTACATTAGCTACTTTGAATACATGTATTTAAAAAAATAATTTTACATGAAATAACAAAGGTGTCATTCTGTAGCTGAATATATATATATATACTTTCACTCAAAATAATTTCATTCCTATCTTTTGTATAATTTTTTCTTTGGGTAAGTAGCGAATATACCTTGAACCGCTCCAGTACGAAAACAATGGAACCGAAAAATGTTTTATGTGTGAGGAATCACTGTTACTGTACTGCGTAAGAGCTGGACTGTGTTAGGTACTATTACAAAATTACGAATTTTTCGGTGCAGAGCAGTCTTAATATGAGACAAAAAATAGAAGAAAACATTTTTCGCTGTATTAATTACATACTGCAACACACAAAATGAGAACATTTTCATACGAGAGTTTATGGAGGTGTCAAATATGGACAACTATGCAACTACGCTGGGAATATTGTTCTAGTTACTTTTGCAAGAGCCTAGCAATATCTGAGCTGAAAATAGGCTGATCAGTCAGTCTCATGACTGTGAAAACAACGCTGCTGCAACGACCCCCCGAGAGAACCGTGCTATCGCAGAAGCCAATGGAAAAGACATTCGCGTGACACACATGGTGGGGAAACTGTTGCAGCTAAGTCACGTAAACGACACAGCTTGTCGCAGAGCACTGGCGAGCTGAAGATCAGGAATTTACATGTTGAATTAAATTCGGTGTGGCTTAATCACCTTCCAGTACCTTGGAGTACCCAGAAAACTGTCATGTAAGTGTTTAAATGCATTAAAAACATTTGAAAATACCCACTCGTAATACCCTACTTTATAAAGCGATATCGAGAACGGTGACTTAGGTCCATCTAATACAATTGTACACTTACATTCAAACCCTTGCTCCAGCCAATCATGTGAGGTTAAAGGTGTTCAAGCGGGAAAAAAATCATAATTTTATATCTGCATAAAACTGTGTTAGATTTGTAGACGTTACTCGGGAGTACATTTGCATCTTATAAAAATATTTAGCTCTGCCAGTTTTCCCATAATGGCATTTCAAGGTCAAAATTTGCATGTTTATAGTCCATACACCTCCGAAAACTTATTGACCTAATTAAAGGAAATAACTCACAGTGATAGTACATGCCCTGGGCTAGGGTTTTAAGTATATAAAAAACCCGGTTCAAAAAAATGTTTTGTATATTTTAAAAAATTCTGAAATTTGAATTTTTTTTTTGCTGCTACTTTTAGGATTTTTTTTTTTTCAAATACAAAAGTAATTTGAATAGGAATATTATATACTTGAAGCCCTATCCCGTAGCATGCGCTTTTACTGCGAATTTTTTCGTTTCGTTATGTTGATTGGTTTACGGGGGGTGCATGAACTATAAACATGCAAATGTTGACTTTGAAATGCCATTATGGGAAAAACTGTCTGAGCTAATTTTTTTGTAAGATGAAAATATACTCCCAAGCAACGTCTACAAAACTAACACTGTTTCATTCAAATACAAAATTATGATTTCCCCCCCCCCCCTTGAACACCATTAAACAGCTCCCTTAACTGAACACTGATGGACGTTTACTCATTAGGTATCCTTCCGTTAATTGTGAAATATTTGCTACAGGGCCGTTTCTCAATTAGCACGTTTAGGAAACTAAATGGTCACATTGCCTGATTTAGTATACTAAAGAGTTGTCACATACGGTTGTTTAGCATATGACCCTTGATACAGTATGTTGATTCAGGCAAAATAATTGACTATGTTCCAATTCAAATCATTCTAGTATATTTCTCCAATCGGAACATAGCCGATGGCTATACTCGGTGATTAGATAACGCTTTTAAGCTAAGACAGTAGTATTTTCGTTAGTATAAATTTAGTTTTAGACGTTCAAATAATAAATACATCTATGTCTAATGTAATCAATTAAACCATACATGTGTATTGAGGAACTAAGTTTCAAAACTATTCTTCCCAATTAGCTGCATACGTCCAGAGTGATGCATTGGTTTAAATAACCACCACTTTACAATGTTTTGATGAAAAGTTGTCGATAACATTAACGACGTAATGCAAAAAAATTTATTTTAGAAGTAATAATCCAAAGTTTGCAATGCTTCAATATAAACTGATTTTAAATTTTTAAGTTATGAAAAATGGTGTGATATTTGACATTATTTTGTTATTACCTCTTTAAAATAGCAAAATAATCATTCTAGTGCAAGCAAACACCGCTCCATTTAAATTGAAAAATGATGACATATATTATAATTGCAGAGCATTATTCGTAGCTTTGAAATCATTTATTGTTTTATTGTTGTGAGTATTTTGAATATCAGATCAACGTGGTGTACATTTAGAAAATTAATTTGAACCGAACTTGTCGGTTTGACCGGCAAGTTTTTACGTCGCCCGAGAATTTTGGACATTTCAAATTTCCAGCTACTAAATTATTGACTTCATTTTACATCTGTATATTCTCCACAGCTAAGTTTTCAACATTTTCACGTCATTAGAAACACTTACGTACCTTGTGCTCCAGCAATCCACTTGTATTAGTTCGGAACATTTTACGACGCAGTATGTAAACACGATGTTTCGCCTCCATAGACTAGATGTGAATTAAACAGAGACACAGGTACAGGCAGAGCAGCTAGCCTCGTGCTACACTAGCGCTATCGAGCGACAACGGCGGAACCTCAAGAAATATTCCCGAGAGCTGTGTTAATATAATTTTCCCGTGATATTGTGAATTTCTGAAGGGAATTGTTTATACAATTAATATTGTTCTTAGCGAGATTTGTAATGTTTGTATTGTGTTTTCATTATGTTATTCCAGATGTCCTAATAATAATTGATATATTGTAATTTAAAGGTCATTGTTGCTCCGCCATGTTGGGCGGACTATTTCCAGTGATAATATTCATTCTCGCTTCTTGTATTTATACTCGTGTATTTGTCGTATCGGGGTTCAGTCGGCTTCCAGTGAAATGTAAGTGTTGCTTTGTTATTCTATTCGTTATTGTAAATGTGGAATGGGTTGTTATGCTGCAGGACTTGTAATTGATTAATTTTCGGCGCCTGTTTAGTTATTTTTTTTTTTTTTTTTTTAGTTGAAGTCCTGTAGCATAATGGCCCAAGTCCTAGTGTTTCGTTCGCGTTTTGTGTTGTTTGTTGTTGTTTCACCTTTTTCCTGGTATTTAAAGTAACTTTCGCGTTCGGGATTCCAATAAGTAAATTAAAGTAAATATATTATTATTCAGTGTGAGAGAAAGAGGGGCAGACATTTAAATATTTTGAGTTTTGTTCGTTTTTGGTTGATTAATAATTGCTGGCGTGTAATTTTCAAGGTTAGACATTTGCAAAGAATGTAAATTCATAGCAGATCATTAAAAATATTTGGATTGAGTAATTTTCATGCACTATGTGTGCCTACATTGAAACTGTGTTAGGGTGATAGGTATTGTATGCATACTACCGAGGTATGGGACTCGGTAGATTTTGCTGCTGTATGTGTTTTGGGGCGGTGTCCCCGTGGTGTATGTGTGTTTCGGGGCGTGTGTCCCCCTGAAGTTTACCACCTATAAGTATAGGGGTTTTTTCAGACTTGTGGTCGTATTGTGTATTTGCTGCTGAGGTATGGGACTCAGCATTGTTCTGTGTTATTGTTAAAGTTAGTTTCCTATAAGGATAGGGCTAGCACTTGTGTAATATTTGTCTTTGTCTTTCGCTACACCCTTTGCAGTACTCTCATTTAGGCCTTCACTGAGTCATATTATCCAGATAGACAGATGAACTTATATTTTCTGCACGCCTTTTTATAGTAATTCATAAAGTTAATGTTTAATGTTATGCTTGTACTTTCATATTTTTTTTTTTATATTTACACTTTTTGACTTGTGTTGCTGTTTATTTGAGTTTGTAAAATGGTTTTGTTGATGTTTTGTTATTTGATTTTGAGTTTTGAATAAATCCCTGTTGGGATTTGAACCCGACTACTTATTCTTTAATTGATGTTGTAGTTACAGTTACCTTTTCTTATTTGGAACATTAATGTGATTTTGATCGCTGCTATTGATGTTTTATTGGTATTACTTTACTGAGGTGTTAGAAGTTAAGAGTTAAGTTTACTTTTGAGTGAGGATTACTTTTGCCTTAGCGCCCTTGCAAATCTCCAGGGATTCGCCACCCTCTTTACATTGATCTTGTAACTTTGTTACCGTCACCAGTGGTTGAGGTGCTAGCCCCTAAGTAGGGGACGGTACAAATTAATCAATATTATAGAAAACTACTACATACGTCTTAAATTAACTACATTAATCATTAAATCGGGTTGCTTAAACATTTACCTAACGAGAACTACCAATTCGACGACAGCATGAAGTTAAGTTGCAACACATGCAGTTACGGACCTGTATTCATCTTTTATATTTTCAAATTGCTGTTTTGTACGGTGTGATGTTGAATGAATCGCGAGCCAGCTGTGGCATTTGAAAGCGACAGCGCCAAACTTCCGGACAGGCCCCGCGACAATGGGAGCGCAGCAGGACATCAATCAACGTCAGCTGTGGCTCGCCCGAGACGGCAGAATAGTGCAGGTCTCCTGGCGCGAACCATGTAAACAAGGCTGAAAAATCACCCGCGCTGAACGCCAGCATATGAGAACATCAGGTCCGCGCCGCAGTCCATTCAGTATCGACCATAAATACAGGGGCTGCTCTACACGGTCGGAATTGCAGGCCGTGAGAAATGATACTTCTCCTTCAAACAGGTTAGTTCCACCAACTGTGCGGCGATAAAGCCAATGCCATGCTATGGGATTATCTCGTAACACTGGCGCCGTGGTTGTCGCGGTGGTTAGAGCGCTCGCTTCCCACCAAGGCGATCCCGTTCCGGTTCACGATATTTCGCATGTAAGAAACGTTGCAAACGTTGCCGGTGACCGGTATATTTTCTCAGGATGCTCCCATTTCCTTTCGCCGTGTTTCCTATGACTTCTTCGTTTCATGTCATCATGTATGGTTCGACAGACGTCTACGGGAACCATGTCAGAAGTAAGCCTATGCTTTTGGGGTTGTAACTAGCCAAGAATTATCTAACGTTCACACCGCTAACGTCATGGCCCTACTCAGGCGCGGATTTAGGGGGGGGGGCAGATCCCCTTTTTTTACTTTAATATCTAGTTTTTCTGTATAATACTACACATTTTTATTAAAGTGGTATATTCACATTATTGTTTAGGAAATGCCTTGGATAGCTTCACTTTGCACCTTAAAAACAAAAAATTTTTGAGAGACGGCCGTCGGACCCCCCTCCCTTTTTCTTTGACTCGGAATGTGGGCATAGTTCTTTTTTAGGAATGCGTTCCCTCCCAAAAATTTCCTAGAGCTGGATCCACATCTGGTCCTTCTTTATCAACATCCACGAATCGCACAATGATCACTGACCTTACCAAGGGGAAGGCGATTGGATTCCTGTCGGATCTGAGCACAGATTCTCCGTACGTGAGGAACATTACGAACGTTGTCGATGGCGAGTGACATTTCTCGGGATACTCGAAATTTCCCTTAACCCCCATTTTTGTCAACTGTTACCACTTTCCATGTAAACTCTCATGCAGTTGAGGAATGGCCATAGTTACTCGGGTAGGGAAGAACAATTAATTATAACACAGTGCCTAAAGTACAGAAGACAACGTGCTTATAAGCTATGCATGGTAAAGTGAACACTTTATATATTTTTATTTCCATCCAATATGTAAATTTTTTACCTGCTTGTTGAGAGGGCCTGCAGAAGAAAGGTTTGCTACAGTCAACCTTCAAACGTTTGTAAACGGAGAAACAAATAATGTGTTTTTGCGAACATCTTCGTTTGCTGTTCTAACAAAATGCATGGTTAACAGGACTTCAGTAAAGCGTCGCTGAGGGAACAAAAACAGCCAGGAAACAATATTATTCGGTTGAATGAAAGTTTACTTGGTTCTTTCGCTATATAAACACATATACGGTTGACTCTACCGAACCTTTTCCTCTGACGTGCATGTAACACAAACAAATGCTAAATGCATTTATTAAAAAGTGCGTGTTTCGCGAAATAAAAATGTAACAAGATATTACAATGCTGTACATTATAATTACCCTTTGAACGAACATTTTCGTCAGGGGACGTATTTCTGAGGCACAACGGCATGAACCGAAATTCCCTACATTTTAAAATTGTAATACAAAATATTACGCTAAATTCAGACAAAAATATTTTCTCGTCAAATTATTAAAAGTTTTTTTATTTCACTGGAGATTTAATTTTAATTTCATTAATTAAAATTCGAGCACCGAGTCTTCTTGATATTAACACACCGTATTTCTACTATCGTTCTTTAAATGTTGGCAACCGAGGCCACAATGGATATATTTATTTAATAACAATTTTTGACAAAACAGTCTTACGCTGTGCTCACTTCATCGATAGTTTACTGTAAATATACTGTTAAAGCACCACACTTGGGAGATACCTCCTCTAGCGATGTCGTAGGCACGACACAGCCGGAACGGTTCGCAATTCTGAATGGCTCGGCAGTGAACGTGTTGCTCTGGTCGCATTAATGCGAAAGACCTCGAACGTAGCACGACTTTTTGAAGCAAGGTGCGAGATGTTTTCGCCAACGTAACTTGTGTGTGCGCGCACGAATTCCGTTTCTCACACATTCTCCATTCCTAAGTTTCACCAGGCGACCGCGGTGGTGTAGTGATTTGCACACTCGCCTTCCTTCACGACAATCAGGTTTCGATTCCCGACGGAGCTGACCCTGATTTTCACATGTTAAAAACATGAATAGACGTTGCTGTTGGCTGGCGGGTATTTGGGTCTCTCCAGGTTCCCAGACACGTAAGGAGGTAGTTTCCCAGCTAATAAATTATTTTATGACCTAATTTTGAAATGCAAAGACAGTAGTGACATGAAGTATTACTTAGGCTAACAGAATTTTGGAAGCTTTAGTGAGCTGATTATTAGCTATATTTACTGATGTGAGACTGAAATCAGTAAATTATTCACTTATATTCAATTTTGAAGACATATGTAAGGGCAGTAAAAATACGTGAACAAATGTGATCTTAACTGTTAACGCATACTACTCTATTTCCTAAACACAATTTTAAGGAAACGCCTCCTTTAAATTCCGCCACTGATTCGTAGTCACCGCGTATTATTCTCGCCACCGCGGCGCTCAAGACGTAGTTGTTTAGCATCGACTAAAATATCTCCTCTTTCTGGCCCTCCTAATCCTCCATGGCCTTCTCCTACTCATCCACTCCCGTATTTCCACCCGAACATACGTGGCCACATCACATACTGCATAGGGTCATGGTCAGCGCAGCGGCTAGGGCGCTCGCCTCCCATCTATGCAGTTCGTGTTCGATTTCGAATGTGGGGACCATTTTGGACGTTGCCGTTGGTCGGCGGTTTTTTTCTAGGAAAGTTAACATCTTCCACGCCCCTTCATTCAGGTGAGAGATTTTGGTCAGCGCTTAACATTGAGGTCTTCACCGCTGGTGAGGGGTGACATGATGTGAGAATGGAGCAGCGCCGGAATGAAAGGGCGGGGGAAACGGGTGATCCCCGAAAAAACCGCCGACTAACGGCATCGTCCGACACGATTCCCACATGCTAAAATCTGGGGGTCAATCCCACCGGGAATCGACCCGGATCTGGTCTGACCATTCGGCCACCGCGACCCCTACAAGAGTTGAAAACCTCACTGTTAGTGCTGACTAAAGAATTCCCCCCGCAACTTGACGTACTGCGAGTGACGCCAGGCAAGTGCAGAACCTGCAGCCTGGGCTGTGACGTGGCGGCCCGTGGGAAGCGCAGGTAGGATGCACGAGCGAGGCGGCGCGGCGTCTGCCGGCACCATCAATCAAGACGCTCGTGTCGTCCCGCGGCAACGAGGCCCGCCAGCTGCGGTAATTCAATTTGCGAGAGGATAGCGTGGGAGGAGTTCCAGGGGCTCGTCGAGATGAAGATTGGATCGCCAGTGTTCACTCATCTGTAGCGTCGCGTTCCGCCGCTGTTGGCAGCCTGGGGCGTCATCAGTACGACCTACGGCGTGGCTGTCATGTACTCCTGGCACGAAGAAATATTGCTTCCTTTTCTGAAGTGTTCTCTAACACTGGAAATCAACATTCACTGAATGTTATCTACATACATTTGCGCATTATATTCAAATTGTTCATTAATCCCGACATTTGTTAAATTGCACTGCAAAATAACTTTCCAAGTAGTAAATGGCAGTTTTTATCCCATATTCTGCAAGGAAAACTAACCAATTAAGCTTGTAAACTGAGCAGATATTGAGCAATGTTATTACACAAGTCTGGTAACATCACTATACTTGTCATCGTTTCATAAAAATCATAGTAACGGTGTCATTAATGTATAAACATCAACTGAACCATACTGGAAAACTATTTCACCATACTTATTTCTTGGCAGTCCATAAGGGTTTGGCAAGTTCATGAATAAATATTTACTGCATAGCCATGTTAAATAATAATTTACAAGATCGTTATGTTTATGTTTTGGGGACGTGACGAGGAGTGGCGGATGCAGATACGTCGTGCGAGCGTGCCACAGTCGCTCTTATGTGTATATAATCATTCCTCACAATAATTCCTATGTCGAGACAATATAAGCCGCGCTTACCAGCAAGACGCAAGATACAGTGGCGTCCGTGACGGAGGTAGAGGCAGAATAATATAGGTATATGGTAAGTAGGGAAGATGGTTTGTCGACGTGATTTGTCGTTTAGTCCGTTTCGACTTGGCAAATATATATACTAATGATTGTAAAAATAGGCTATCGCTAATACGACAAACCTTTCCGGACAACTCCAACAAACCACCAGGAATTAGAACTACGTGTATTGAAGCCAAGCAAATACATACAGAATGAACGGCTTGTATTTCTCACTAACTGGCGACATTTCCAGTTCTACACACGTGAAAATTAGTTTTTTTAAGCTTAAACGAAAGCATACATCATACCATATTCTTCTGAGTTTTGTATAAAATAACACTTAAACCACATTACCGTGTGCATAGCTCTATCGTACCGGATTTCTGAAGTCGCTTAACGTCAAAATACTTATAGGACAACTTAAAAAGTAAGAAATTAACATTTTCGTATCAAAAATAACTAGCACGTGTTTGAAGTTAGGCTACAAACCCTCGGCCCATCGTGTGGTAGACGAACATAACATACGTATGGCAAAAAAAGATAAATACACCACAGATGAATGTCAGTAAATTAAAATTATCGTAAACACATTTTCTATGAAGACGACTAATTAATCTGAGCGATATGTTTAATAAAGCTTTTACCGTAAAACCAAATAGAACGATAATACTTCGATAGTACATCAGCGTATAATTTGCGGTGTTGTTAAATTTTATGAGAGGCGCTATCTCTTCGAAATAGGTCTTCGATTGTGAACATGACGTAACTGCTACAGTTACTGCAAATAATTTTCTAGGCTGAGAGATTAAAGTTTTTATCCATAAAGTTCATGTTGACACGTGATATACGTGCTCATTATTATTCTATCGAATGGCTCTGTAGAGCTTAATGCGTTGTAGAGGGCATAATAGATTAGTGTACATTTGAAGAAGACAGTGTCGTTATGTAACCAGTGACCACATGCGGTTTTCTGGTTAGATTTGCAGTTAGTAGGCCTACTTTCTAATCTTTAAAATCTTTTACCTCATAACTTGCGAACTATCTAAATAATTTATCAAATAAATAGAATGCTTCATTTCGTAAGAACCATACCATATCAAACGGAGCAAACAACTACTTGTAATATCCGTTTTTAACGCACGGTTGGGTTTCTGGGTTCAGCGATCAACACCAAAACTGACCACTATTTCGGATTGACGTCAAAACTAAAATAAGAGCCAGCCATACGTATTTAAATGTTTGTATACTCTAAAATATTAGGCTTTATATAATGCTAAGTAAGTAAATAATTCTTATAACTGCACATTTGCTAAACATTTTCTTACGCAAATTTAAAGATAATTCATTACTGTCAGGAAAGGAAAATTTGAGGGAGTAATACTATACAAAATAGTCAGATTACAAACAGCATTGTAACTATTTAGGTTCGGTATAGTAATAATAAAATAATATTACAAAGGCTTATATTTTATCAACTTTACCGTATCCACAAAAATGGTTTTCACAAGCTAAACAGACCGTGCTAGATATTAATCGCATGTTCTAAACTGTATCAGCGCAAACCATTACCGTTACTTACATCCGTTTCTTACGCAATTACAGTAAATTAAAGGACAACAACACGTCAAGCGTATTGCTGACACTTATTTTCAACTAAATTGGAACATTTCGAATTATCTTGCTATTTATTTTTGACCTATCATCCGAAAAAAATTGCAAAATAGCTATGAAATTACAAATATTGTACTATTTCGACAAAAATGCGGATTATCCATGTTTACATCAAAGTATTAAGAACACGCTTGGATATTGGTTTGTGATTTAAAGGAGCATTGTTTTTTTATGTTAAAACTGTCTCACGCAGCCGGAAAATATATTTTCCAGTTTCGATCAGAAACTTGCATGAGGTGATAGGAGGATGCCAATAACCTTCGACTGCTGTTTCCTTCTGGAAATAAAACTTGAGAGGAAATGGAGAAAAGAAAATTTGTGGCAGTGGTCGCAGTCGTGGGAGGAATCGCCTCCTGTCAAGTAGCCTGAGCGAATGACTCGGCTGCTGCGAAGAGAGAGCTGTAACGTGGAATTGGGCAAGAGAGGAGTCGCTGTATTGTAGTTCGCAACTCTGCCCATATCGCGAGCAGCCTATTTGAGGTTACGGCGGCCGAAGCCTTACGTGAGGGCCGAAGAATGGAGGCAGTGCTCTCCAACACGGGGAGACCGAACATAAAAATAGCACTGAACCCTGCTAACAGCGGAGCAATACACGTATCCATAACACGACACACAATTAGATACACCTATGTATAAGTTCCCGGAAAAACCTCAGACAGAACGTATACGTATAATTTGTAGATGGATATAGAATAAAATGTGAACGGTGAATAAATTTTAGTATTAATTAATTTAATGTCTAATTTACTTTTCCTAGAATGCGAAGTTTTATAGGTAGCTCGGTAATGTGTAGTTTAAGTCACAATAAAGAACAGTACTGCAAACGAATCGCGTACCATTCTTGAAGAAAAAAAAAAGAGCGAGAGGAAGGTGGAGGAATTTTCTAGAATCTTGCAAGCAAAATGTGTTGGAAACTAGTTGTTATGGTGCCCCTCTTTTCACAGAATCCTTACCAAACACAATTATTATGACCATATAAATTTATCAGAACGGAGCAATATAAATAAATAAATAATTATATATATATATATATTATATATATATATATGTGTGTGTGTGTGCGTGTGTGTGTGTGTGCGTGTGTGTGTGGTTTGCTCTTAACAATGCGGTCTTTAGTGGTGGTGAGGATGTGTGTTTTCCCGGAAACGTGCCCGGCTCTCCACACCACCGGATACCTATCGTATAATATGAGACTACTGATATAACCTAAGTGTGAAGGAACCCATACTGCATGGGCGAAGGAAACGGGAGCACCCCAAGAAATCCCGTAGACCAACGGCCACATCCACCATGTTTCCTATCTGCAAAAATCGGGAACGCCATACTAGGAATCTAACCAGCGAGTGGCAGGAGGCTAGTTGTCCGAACGCTGTCCCGATACCTACCGTATAAGATTTGCTGGACTTAAAAGTTATCGTTTTTAGTCATTACTCCGTAGCTTCCACAAGAAAAATAATAAATTTTTTCTTGTAAAGAACAAACAGTTTGAAAATGCATCGTTTAAATAGGGAAATGAACTTTGATTTTGTTCTACATTTCTCACCGAAAACTATTTTCTGTAAAACAAAATTAGCGTCCTGATGTCTCTCCTCAGCGAATGGTTTATTACGTGTCTGAAATGTAGTAGAAAACTTCCTAAACGTAGAATTAAAAAAATCCGACAATTGCTATTTACTCACGGCAATAAGTTAAAAAAAAAAAATCCACATACAATAGAAAATTATTCCTCCGCAAATAATATGTCAATACTTCGCAATAGAAATTTCACGTTGGCATAGTAATCAGGATGACAATATCAAGCAACTATGTACTATGTACATTGTTTTCGTATGTCGTAATTCTGTCCTTTTTACGCTTTGTAATGTAATTTGTCGATATCGGTGTATAGAAAAATATTCAGTATTAGACCATCGAATAGACAGAAACGCGATGCAGAATGGACTCGTTTAGGTACCTGAAGCACGTTCATCCTTTCCAACTCTCGTCCAACTGTACATACATGAGTTTGTCAAGTCTCGCTGCAAGGTCTGTGGGACGAAGAAGACACTACCACAACAAGATTTTCGGGATCTATATACCAGCTCTTTTCTGGCTTCGCACTCCTGCCTTCGTAATGCTTATAGGGGTTAAACAGTCCCAACAGTTAAATATCGTCCTCTATTTACAAACGTTACAAACGACATATCTTTGTGTGACATCTGGGACGCCACATCTTCATGTGGCCAATATTGTACCGTGTAAGTGGAGCGTGATTCATTCCAGAAGGCGATGTCGTCATTTCTGACTCCATTTCTTGTATCTCCTGCACCAAAGAAGACATCATTGAGGATGGATTGGTGGGACGTTATACCTGTATTCCACCGACGTCCAAACAAATGTGGATAGTACTCTTAGTGACGATAACACAATGGCCCAACAGGAGGCATAATATGTGCCTATCTTCGTATTCAGTGGTCGCACTCAGCCAAGTCGCCAGTTGAGGACCCCGTCCGCAAAGGCGGTGAGATAAGTTGGTGAGTAAGCAAAAGTTGTCCTAATTCCTGCGCGTTCACAGACCTCAACTGCTTAACAGAACCCCAGGAAGGTGGAAACCTTAATACAGCATGTCCGTAAAGTCGTGGTGCACGGCTGATCCGCTGCTACGCAGTTCGTGGTGTTGTGTCATCGCCTGTGTGAGGACGCGCGCACACGATACTACAGAAACTTGGAGAGTTTTCCTTTTATTTGGTGCAGATTTCACATTTCTATCTTCTTTTGTCGCTTTCGTGTGACCGAGTTCAAAAGTGCACCATCCGGTCAAAACTGCATCATGACTTTACGGATAACCTGTATAATCCTCCGTGTATGACATGACCTTTTCATCTTTAATTGGGAACATAGAAATCGTATGAAGATGGTTCTTGAGAACAAGGCACCACACGCCTGATTTGGCATACTTCTAAACTGGGCGCCAGTAGGTGTCTGCCGAACTCGGAGGGATAACATGAACTGACGGCCTACGACTGGATGTTACAGCAGGGAAATGGGAATGCCCAGAGAAAGCCGCCAGCTAACTATAACGTCTACAACAATTGCGAAACCCAACAAATTGGGATCGACCACGCCAGGCATCCAACCCAACCTGGATCGCGTGGTAGGAGAGTGATGGTCTGACGACTACCCCACCGCTGCCCAGCACTCTTGTAGGGTGGAATACATAAATATCTGGGTCACGTGTGTCCATGACGACATTTATTCTTTACAAAATTTTAACTGAGTCAATACTTATTTTTAGTGTGAGTCACACCATCACACATCCAACACTGTACCGAGAGATGGCTAAAATGTTCGATAGTTCCTTTTTTTATTTTTAATTCTGTTGGATTCTCTTTAATCATACAGGATGTCCCTGAATAATGTTTAAAACTTTTCGTCTCATTGTACGGGGAACGAAGGCGAGTAAAATATATACAGTTAGGGTTGCAGACCCACAAATTGTGGGTTTTGAGTGTTGTAATCTGAGGTGAAATAGCAACAACCAGCGCAGTTCGCGTAATGCATCCGATTCACACAACATGCTCTCTTGGCAAGTATGCAAGTAATATCAGTTAAAAGGACAGCAGAAGTGCAATTTTCAGTATGATGGCAGCTGTTGGTCTACGTAGGTATCTGCGTAGCGCAAAAAAAAAAAAAAAAATGAAAGAGTGTTACAGGTGGTTATGGTGCTGGTCATAAATGAAAGGACAGAGGAAACTGCTGCTTTCCATGATATCCCGTCGACCTTCAGCATCACCACATACGAGTCCCACATGCGAACTGGAATCGCCTTGGAGGGATGTGACCGATACACCACCGCTGTACCCCTTTTTTCCCGATACGTTAGTTCGGCTTACGTGACACGTTGGTAGACGTCGCTACTGCGATTTGCTGCTACGTCAACGCAGATTTAGAACTTCAAAGACGGGTACTTCCCATCCTCTACGACCCTAAGTGTTTGTCATTTCGCTAGTCTTCGCATCCCCTACAACGTGACGAAGAATTTTAAATATTTTTCAGGGGCATACTGTATACACAGTTACAAAAAACGTACTCTACAAGTAGTATTCTGTAGTCAGTATTGTAAATATCCCTCAGGACTGTAGAATCGGTTGTAAAAAAAAATTAAAAATTTCCGTTCCCAAACTTAACACTTGGCAAGTTTCCAGGAATATTGCTCATGCGTAACTAATAAACAAACTGACGATAACTATGTACTAAGTATAAAATTATTTTTTAGGTATGTGTTTATTGCTGATTTTGTTTTGTGGATCGTCAGTAATTTTCTTTTTATGTGAGTCACTGACCCGTAATACAATGTATAGCAGATTACTACGACTTAAAACAACGGGAGGAGCTACGTTAGATTAACGCAGAACATTTTTCAGGATTATACCCAGCCACTTTACCTACATTGTGTGCGCACCACGTTACAAAAAAATAATATTTAAAAAATTACTCAAGTCTGACTAATACCTAGAACTGTGTGTATTTTTAAAAATTCTACAAATATGCGCTCATAAACACTAGCAACAGAAATACTACTTTGCTTTATTGCATCCTGCAATGTCAGTTTATTCTTTGTTTTCATTTTGTTTCAATTATGTTATATAAAGAAAGAACTTTAACGCAATTTTAGTTTGAATGAACAAAGAATATTATTTTTGAACACAAAAAAATCATTGTGATATAGAATTTACAGCTTGTGGAACTAATTATTTCTTAAGGCCACTGGTTCCTATTTATACTGCTGTTGCCAGTTTATTTTTTGAATCGTAAAAGTGAGCTGATATCACAAAACCGTTACGTATAAACGTTGGAAATTGTTTGTACTGCGTGGCCTAATTTTTTTTAAAAACATAAGTTTATGTAATTTTGGCCCATTATTGACTTATTTAAATTTTCTTCATCACAATAATTACCCAAAATTAGTTTTTAAAAACTTACATTTTGTAAAAAAAAATTAGACTACGTAGTACAAACAATTTTCATTTTTATATGTAATTGTTTTGCGATATCTGCTCCCTTTCAAGATTTAAAAAATAATACTTACTTGCACGAATAGGTACTCGTGGCCTTAACAGCAGTATTAAGCCAAACCAAATTCTAATCAGAACAGTGAAAAGAATTTTACAGATCAGCTGAAAAAAAAACTTCGGATCCAGGTTTTAAAGCTTTTCGTAGAGGAAACTACGTAGACCTAAAAAGCCTCACGTTACCATACAACAACCATGTGATACACATTAAGTTGAGTACATTTTGACTCAAATTTTCACTTACTGGTGGATAGTTCTTCACGTCTACAACATCTCAACTGCTATAATTTATACATTAATGGTAAGAATCAGTCTACAATAAAATAATAAATTAGCCAGGCTCTGTGTACAGGAACCATTCGAACCATGACCTGGGTAATTTAAAAAAATACCTTGAAAAGCGAAATTATGATGACCGAATACTTGTCCTTCCAAACGCAAGCACAACGTTTAAACAACGCGCCACTTCAGTCAGTATATGAAGTAACCGTTAAGCAGTTAAGGTGAGCTCTCGACGGGAAGACTGATATATGTGGTTCCGGATAAAGTGAGCACTCAAAAAAGCCCTGCTAAAGTTCTATTTTCAGCCAATTCGTATCTTTCCACGCGTTTAACCTCTCTGGACACGTCACTTGATGTTTGCACGTGTAATATAAATTGTACAGTTGGTATGAATCGATACAGTTTTATAAAAATAAGTAAATCTATATATATATAAAAATGAAAGCTGACTGACTGACTGACTGACTGACATATCAAACTGCAGCCCAAACCACTGGACTTAGAATCGTGAAATTTTTTGTGGGGGTTCTCCTCAGGTCGTAGGCGAGCACTAAGACGGGATTTTTCGAAATTCGACCTCTAAGTGGGTGAAAAGAGGCGAAATGTGTTTACCAAGAAACGTCGATAGAGCTCGGACCCGACGGCCTATCATCGTGATTTTTACTTTAATAGGAAACTCGTAAAAATGCATGTTGGCCATTTTAAGGATTTTTCGAAGTTCAACATTTAAGGGGCTGAAAAGACCTTAAATGTGTTTCCAATCAACTATCGATATCTATCGAACCCTTCGGGATAGAGAGTTGATATTCACTTCAAATAATTGCTTACGTAAATACCCAAAAAGTAGTTTTAGGTTTTTTGAAATTCGACCCCCAGGCAGTAAAATGGGGCAAAATGTGTTTTTAATGAACCGTTTTTATCTTTGAAACACAATTGGCTATCGTCGTGATTTTAACTTTAATTGGTTACTTTTACAAATGTCTATGACAAGACTCAAAATCGTTTCGAAATTCGTTATTTAAAGGGGTGAAAATACGTGAAATGTGTTTTCGATTATCCTTCCATATCTATCGAATCAATCAAGATATCGAAGTACTCTTTGCTTTAAATTGGTGCTTTTGTAAATATCCCAAGTACCACTTAAAAAAATATATTTTCCGAATTCGGCCCTAAACTGGTTAAAAATGGGGTAATATGAGTTATCGACTCACATTCGATATATATCGATCCCATAGTTTTTTATATAGAGACATGATTTTTGTTTAGGATTGATGCTTATTTAAATACCTAAAAAGTAATTTTAGGAATTTTCGAAATTCGCCACCTAAGGACGTGAAAAGGGGTGAAAAGTGGTGAAAAGCGATTTCAATTAATCGTCGATATATCTTGAACCCAGCGGGCTAATGTTGTATTTTTTACGTCCACGAGATACCAATAAAGTATTCTAAAACGTGATTAAAGGGTTTTTCGAAATTTACTCTCTTAAGTGGTGAAAAGACCTTGAACGTGTTTTAGATAAATCCTCGATATCTATCGAACCCGTCGAGATATAAAATTAATTTTTGCTTCATGATGATGATTACAGAAATTATCGCAAAACTGTTTTCAGATTTTTCGAAATTCGATTTCTCAATACTGTGCAGGGGTGATGTGTTTTTTTTTTTTTTTT
>PNEQ01127073.1:0-19764 GCA_003012365.1 Medauroidea extradentata | reverse complement strand
TACAGGGGCCCTCCATTGCACCTGGATTTGGATTGCGCGGTCAATCCCGTTTATCAGCGAGCTCGAAATGTTGCATTTTCACTTACATCTAAGATGGAGGAGAGTATTGAGACCAATGTACGAAGGGGCATTTGGGTTTCTGTGAATCATGCTGGACCCTGGGCAACAGCTATCGTTCCCGTGCTAAAACGCAATGGTACCCTGAGACTTTGTGCTGATTATAAGGGTACTGTTAATCGTGCACTTTCAGCAGATTCCTATAGGTCTCCTACCATTGACCAAGTTCTGTCTGAAATGGCAGGTGGTAAATTCTATGGAACTCTAGACTTAGAATAAGCCTATACTCAAATTCCCGTAGATGAAGAAACCTCATGTATTGACTGTGAATACGGTGCAGGGTCTCCATAGGGTTATTCGTTTACCTTTTGGTATTAAAGTTGCATCGTCAGCTTTTCAACGGGTGATGGATGGTTTGTTGGGACCAGTTAAGGGTGTTATTGCTTATCAAGACAATATTTATATTAAAGGTGTAACTTTAGAAGAGTACCAGGCCAAGATGATTGAGGTTTTGCAAATTCTTAGTGATGCTGGGTTGAAAGTTAACCCTGATAAATAAATGTGTATGGCAGGCTACGTACATTGAAGTTTTAGGGTTTAAACTTGATGCTAAAGGTATCTACCCTACAATGGATAAAATTGCAGCACTTAAAAATGGTCCTAGTCCACAAAACCAACAAGAACTTCAATCTTTATTGGGCTTGATTTCATTTTATGGTAGATTTTTTAAAGATACGTCAACCATTCTGGACCCTTGTATCGTTTATTGGATTCAAAAAATTCTTGGACTTGGGATACAAGGCATGAAAAGGCATTACAAACTGTAAAAGACATGTTGACTAGTAATCAGGTCTTGGTCCATTACAATCCAGATTTACCCTTGGTGGTTACAGCTGATGCATCGCCTGTAGGAGTCGGTGCAGTGCTTGCACATCTGGTACCATGTGACCAATCGGGCAATATGCAGGAGGTTCCGATTGCATATGCGTCACGAACACACTCTAAGGCAGAACGTGCCTATTCTCAACTAGATCGCGAGGGCCTTGCTATAATATTTGCAGTCAAGAAATTTAATTCTTATTTGACTTTTCGCCAATTTACGATTATCACAGATCATAAGCCATTATTGGGCATATTTGCACCTGATAGGGCTATACCAGTACATCTCTCACCAAGAATGATGCGTCACGAACACTCTCTAAGGCAGAACGTGCCTATTCTCAACTAGATCGCGAGGGCCTTGCTATAATATTTGCAGTCAAGAAATTTAATTCTTATTTGACTTTTCGCCAATTTACGATTATCACAGATCATAAGCCATTATTGGGCATATTTGCACCTGATAGGGCTATACCAGTACATCTCTCACCAAGAATGTTGAGATGGACTCTGATTTTAAGTTCTTTTGATTATAAATTATGTCACAAACCTGGTAAATCAGTTGGTCATGCAGATTGTTTGAGTAGATTGCCTCAGCAGATTTCAAGTGATGAGTGTTTTCCAGACCCTGCTGGTGTGCACCTTCTCGAGGCTAAGAACGTACATCTATTGTCACCAAGTGATATTACAAAGGCTACAGATAATGACAGGATCTTGAGGCAAGTTATCCAGAATGGTTGGCCAGAAAAGGTTCAAAATGAATTGTTGGCGTATTATACTAAACGGTTAGCATTATCACTGTATTCAGGTTGTATCCTCTGGCATGAGCGAGTGGTGATTCCTCCTTCATTACAAGATAGTGTTTTGGACTTAATTCATGCAACACATCAAGGTGAGGATTTTAGCAAAGCCTTAGCTAGAAGTATTGTTTGGTGGCCAAACATTGATACTGACATTATTAATAAGGTGAAGTTGTGTCAAGCCTGTCAGTCAGTGGCAAAAGCATCTCCACGTTCTATTGTATGTCCATGGCCACCAGCTGAGACTGCATGGGAAAGAGTACATCTTGATTATGCCGGGCCTTTTCTTGGACATTATTTATTGATAGTAATTGATGCCTATTCTAAATGGCTAATTGTGAAAGTAATGACGAACCTGACAGCGTCAACACTTGTTACGCATATGCGGTACATTTTGGCAGATTATGGCAAACCAGTAGTCATAGTCACTGATAATGGACGACAATTTACGTCAGAAGAATTTAATGAGTTCCTTAAAAAAAATGGAATACGTCACTTATATACACCACCATGGCACCCATCTTCCAATGGTTTAGCCGAGAGGACTGTACAAACGGTCAAACAATTAATGCTAAAGTTTGACGATACTGACAATCATGTTCGGGTTGTACGAACCTTATGGGCAATGCGACCACGACCATCGCAGTCTACTGGTCAAACTCCAGCTGAAGCTATGGGAAGAGAGTTACGAACTCATCTTAATCAGTTGCACCCTGCATCCGATTGCAGTAGAAATACATCGTCAATTTCTCCTAAATTCCATATGGGTGAACTGGTTTGGATGTTGAAACATAGTACAGTAAAATCAGTTTGGTTACCTGGAGTAATACATGAACACTCGGGAGCAAGAGCATATCACGTAAAGATGGATGATGGTGCTCTGTTCAGGAATATTTCAGCAGATGATTTACGTCACAGATTTATTAATGATCTCTGCGAAGATATTCCTGAGCCTCCTTCTTACGACAATTTGCAGCCTTCTTTGAAAAAGAACAATATCCTGGAACTGCCGCAACAGCTGCAAAAATCATTAACCAAGAGTTCGTTTGCGAGTGATCAACAGATTTCAAGTAGTGTAGTTGAAAAGCAGTCAAACTCAGGTCAGCAGGAACATCCTTTGATGGTGGTGGAGAGATGTCCAGTCATAGCTAGACAACAGTTAGTACCGTCTACAATTGATGTCCATGATGAGGCCACATCTTTGAATTGCGGAGGCAATTCAGAACCTGCTGGGACTGCTTCTCCACCATCGTCACCGTTCAACGGGTTTTCAGGTTTTTCCCAGGATACCATAAATAGAGGAGCATCATGCAGCAGAATGACTGGTGTACAGCCCAATGGCCAGACTATGGTGACTACTACTACTACAAGATCTGGGCGAATATCCCGGCCTCCTCAACGATATCTATGAGTGCAACTCCATGACACAAACCTATTTTAAGATTTGATCTGAGTACAGTTTTAATATTTTATTTGTGTTACTTTTGTCTTCCTTTTAAGATGGAAGAGGTGTTATGGCCTTGACCTATTTGTATGTTGGTACTGCTGACGTCATACAGTCAGCTGGCAACCTTGACTAGCGCTGGCCCGCGTCAGTCGCTTCAGACCTTCGGTTCGGCTAGTATGTTTACTTGTGGTGTACATGAACAGACACAATGTAATGTACAGTGTAATGTACAAAAAAACAAGATGGCTTTCTGGTAAACTTGTACTATAAAATTAATTTTGTGGAATAAAACACAACATTTGGATATTTGCGTTTTAAAGGTTTCAGTGAAGTTTCTACCTATCCCTTTTCGTGTGATGGGTTTCCATCCAAACCCACCTTTTTTTTGCATATCGTCATTTAAGAATGCTCCTAAGTCCTGTGTTTTGCACCTAAGATACACAGCATACATCATAGGCAATAGTGCGTTCATGTGTTTATTTTGTTGTGTTCCTTGAATTGTTGATGGTGCACATTCAACGTTACCTACATGTTTCTAACTCATGATACCATTGTTTCGGGAACTCTATCGCTGTAGCTTCATTTGTGATTTGAAAGAAAACTATGAGTCCTAGACTATTGTAACAAGAGGACCTTTTTTGTTGGACAGGTAACATTACTCAATAAACTATCTTCAGATGTTCAAAAATCCGGACAGTAAAAAAGTTATACGCAATTAGAGGGTAGCAAGCCCTGCTATTTTCATAAGGGCGGAAGGTTTCAACCTGCATATTCTGTTGGTTTGCAGATCCCAATAGCATTAAGCAATGCTGAAAATATTGTACGTTTATGTCAATTAGTTTCCGATATTTTGGGAAAATACTGTTTTAAAATTCGAAGTTCAGAGGCCCATTACTCCCTTAACATAGCGTTTAGGTGAAAAGTGCAAAATATGTTTTCGTCATAGTTTTTCCTGAGGAACACGTATGCGGAGTTTGTCCCCCTATTTAAGAAACATCCTGTATATGGCATAGTCACTCATGGTTTCTACGCAAGCTACATGGATTTTTTTAGTTTGGTGTAATTGGTAAGATAGCTTAAACATCACGAATTTCACTTTTATGAGGCTGCCACATTGTATTATTGCACAAAAGGAATGTTTAGCTCTTGTGTACAGCAATAAAAAACTTTTCATGGTGAAGTTATAGACTACTACATTTTGGGACTGAAAAATGTTTTTTTCCATAAACGGCCGTAGCTTAATTTAGCATTTTCAAGTTATGGCTGTGTTACTGCGTAGTTCTAGCGGTACAACAGAAACATTGCTCGGTTCTTATTCTGGTTCACTGATTATAATTTATCCAGGACAATTTGATACATGTGATTTACAGACAGATGACTGAATTTAACCGACAAACTCTGTTAGGTTATTTTTTTCAGTGAAAATATAGTGTAAGATGAAAATGTATGTACCACTTTGCCTAGAGTCAATTATTAAGGTAAACTAACTGCCACCAAAAAATTTTGTATTAAAATGCCATACAATGACTATTCTGTATATTACTCGTTGCCAATTGGGCCACTTGCCGTATTTTTTTAAAATGTTGTACAAGTATTTCTTGACAGCGAATCACCTCAGAATGTTCCTGTACAATATTTTTTCATTTAAACATGTAGCCAATATTAAAAGTCACAAAAAACTGCTTACAATTTTATGTTAAAAATTACATACCTATAAATAAAGAAAAGAAACCCTTTGCTTTCTTAAGACTTCCATCAAATGTAACAGTAGTAATTTATTCTATGCTTAACCCCAAATATTTTCTTACACTTAAATTTTATTAGAAATGTTTGTACGAAATAACCTGCCAGAGAAACAGTATCAGTCAATGTTCCACAATTCTGAATTTTAAATGCATTAGTTTTTTAATGGATGCGAAGAAAATTGATACGCACATTCTCACATAAATTATGGAGATGAAATTTGCAGAGCACAAACTGGATTAAACAATATGCAAGTAAACAGTGTATTATGATCATGTTATGTATCAAATTATCATACGACATTATGGCAAAAATTAGTATGCTACAAAAAGGCGGTTGTATTTACTTTTTTTAAAATGAAAATTTTAGATGTTCAGCATAAAATTATTGTGCTTAAGCACAGCCAGTAACAGCACGTACAATAAATATTTCAAAAATTACCACTGTAGATTGTTGGAGTTGGATAATCATGTTTAGAGAATACTCGCACATCACATTGACACATTATTGCCCGGGGAAGTTTGCATATAGACAGTTCTAAACAGGCAGAGTGAAAAAGTTTGTAAAATTTGGCATCCCTATGAAAGTAGGTGATGACGTACTTATAGGTACTATAACATTTCTTAACAATCGACTCTGTAGGTATAATATATTTGGAATAAAGTGAGCACTAAAGATTTAACCTTTGAAGGGGGCTGGGGGGAATGCCATTACTGCATGTAAGTCAAAATTAACAATAGTTACATTATTGTTTGTATGGTTGGTAGCAAGTAATAGCATATAGTTCTGTGTATTTTCTTAACTGAATGCAGCATTATTGAAAGAACATGAAATCCAACCGACCTCTGTGTATTTACTATACTTTAAAATATTTATTTATGATCTTATTGACATACCTATTGACTGTCTAATTGGACTTATCAGCACCAGCACAAAGTGACGCAACCGGGTCACTAGCACTCGTACAATAAATGTAGTTCAAAACTCCACCTACAGTGGCATCAGAGTTAGGTTTTTGTCGCTTCTCTTGTAACCGAGGTTAAGTCATTGAGTGTGTTTGTCCGTTGGGTAATAAATTTGAGTTTATGATAAACATATTCTAACGTATTAAAAGTAACTGTTTATGAATATCATTGTTAAATGACGTGAAGTCATTAGTTTTCTGTAAATTGTTATATTTTATGATTGCCAGCCTGAGTATCTGGAAATAGAAACAGCATTCCCCCCCCCTGTTTCACACATTAATAAAATACGTTATTTATGGTTTCTATTAAGTGCGTCGTCGTTCATGGCAGTATGCTGAACATAACTTGAATCCATGAATTGCTTGTGTCGTGTGTATTTTTAGTGGTGGCTTTGAGTTAAAAATTAATATATTATGCACACATTTACGAGATTCGTAACAGTAATAGTGCGTGTTGTATTAATTAGAGTCGATGCAGAGAAACCAATGTTATAAAACGTTAACTCGCAGGTATTTATAACTGAGATTACTATTGAGTATAGCATATATTCAGCACTAGTGCATTTGAGTAAATATTGGAACAGTGTAACGTGGCAATGTTTATGTTTACATGCAGCGAAATGATATAAACTGGCAGAAAATATAAAAAATAATTAGGGCTTTTTTGAGTGCTCACTTTATTCCGAATCACCTATAGTGTTGTTATGGGAACATTTTGAAATATACCTAGACTGGATGGTTGTTGCATGAGTGTAACTTAAATAAGAAACCATTATGTATATATAATATTCTGCTGTTTAATTTTGGCTTTCCTTTTGGTTTTAGGGTTCCGATTGCATTTGGGAATTTTTTAAGCACACATGAAACATAAAGTTTATTGATGGCTTTGTTAAGTGGGGGGGGGACTTATATATATTACTATGGCAGTGGTAGTAGCATGACTGGTCTGTCTGTTTTCCAGAATACCTAATCCCCGGCACAGCGGCTCCCGATGGCAGGTGCAGCTTCACATACCGGAGCACCAGCAAGAAGAAGGGAGAATTCAACTCCCCTCGTTATCCCTCCAACTACCCAAGCGAAACAAACTGCACGTACCTGTTCCTCGCAACGCCCAACGAGCAGGTGATGCTAGTGTTCGAGCACTTCAAGGTGCGCGCCGACAACGCCAACACCACCTTTGGGGCCTATGGGTAACTTGACACATAATTTGTATCAATGATTCTTGCAGTGGGAGAAAAATATTCTGAGTTAAATACTGTAGTAGACATACGCCACTGTCATTAGTTTGCTTTACAATTTTTTGTACAGAAACACGATCAGATACGTTCAGTTTGTATGGATGATTCTTGCAATATCTAAGAATTATTTGTTAGTAAGAACTGCTGCACGTACATTTGTCTTTGGCACAGTCACCACACTTTGTACCTCAGCATCAACTAGGGTAGATTAGTTAATGTGGCCATCAATGCCTGAAAACTGGAGGGAAAGGATATAAGGTAAGGTAAGTAGGCTTTAACATCTCGTCGACAGCAAGGTCATTTGAAAATATGACACACAACTTACGTGCAATGACAGGAACTGGGAGAGGAAACATTCCAGCGTTCACCTGTGTTGCTGCTGTAGGTCTCCCGAAGGGAAGACTACTAAAGAATGTATGACTGGCAAGCTGGATAATGGAAACACACAAAGTTACTGTGCAGAGACTAAAGATTTAGTAGCACTCACAATGTACTGTACACAAATACTCTCATGCCTCAGCTGTCCACGTTGCTGGCTAGATGCAGACTCTCTCATGGTGTTAGCTTGGTAGCGACTGAGGTACCTTTGGGTACCTGCTTCGCTACCGCCTTCTGCAAGCTGCCGGTCTGCATGCATTATGGCATCTGTGTAACAAACCCGGCCTGGTGGAGGTAGGTGTGTCAGTGGAGACAAGTGTGCCGCTACAGTCTGGAATGATTTTTGAGAAATCATGGAAAATCAAAATCAAGTTAGCCATAGCCAGAAATCAAGAATGAAACCCAGGCCCTTCTGAATCTGAATTTAACATGTTACCTCAGTGCACCACTTTGCTTGGATTGGTGTGCGAGGATGGGGAAGGAGGGGGAGGGGCTGGTTCATCAGTGGAGGGAGGGGAATATATTTTTTACTGTCATTGGCAATGTTCCAAGTATCCAACATCATCACTATCACTTGCATTCACATTTGCACTCCGTCTCATAATTTATTTGCACACTGTATGGAATTCACACATCATGGCTTTCACACTCATTATCTTTGGTATTGGACGTTCACAATGCATAGCATAAATTAATAGCAGAAGTCTTATTTTCTGAGTCTAAAAAATTTAGACAGATGCAAGACAGTTATGTTTTGCCTTTGCATGATTGGATCACCTGAAATTTTCCCTGGTAAACAAATTTATTTTTTTCCCCAACTAATTGATCATTCAGTTGTTGAGTTCAATCAGAAATGCAGTTATTACTTATGAATTTTTAGAACCAATGAGTTAAACCACCTAGTTTATTTACAATACCTAACACCATTCATAGTAGGTTATGCTTTAATATCACCTTATGTTCCTGAAAATAAAATGTTATAATGAATTTTTTTGTTTTATATAAAATTCCTAAACTTTTTTTAGACATACAGTTAAGTGCACAACACAGTGGTTAGATTCTTAGATTGACGACATTAAGCGAAAGTAACTTTAAATGAGGCACTTTTTCATACTAGATTAAAATGAGGTACTTTTTCCTGCTCAAAAGTGTTGTATAACCAGAGATAATAATTTTATTATTTTTATTTATTAATTTTTTAAAATGTACCTGCATCTGGTATTTTGTCCCATTTCAGAATGTTTGCAGATGATTAGAATTCATTTTTGTTTGAGAGAAATTTCAATTACAGTATTGCTGCAAAAATAAGTTGCCTAAAAAATACATAGTTAAATTTTATAATAAAATATTTAATTGACTTCATTAAGTTGTTGATATCAGCTTTCTAACTATAAACATAATTTAACTTGCATGTTTATGTTCTTTACATGCTTTGTTTTATTTTTCTCGAGAGTGCCAATGAGATCTGGTCAACGGCAAAGTGTGTATTTATGTTTTGTTTAGTGTGTATTGTTCTACTATGCATTAAAACAAAGATGGGTATTTGATAGGCCTACCCATATGATTATCCAGGATTCTGCAGTTTCTTATGCTATTATTTAATATGCTGATCAGATTATGTAATTTAATTTAACGAGCCTGTATGCAGAGTTGCATTTTCTTTTTATTTATCCTTGGTTTATTCAGAAGTAAATGTTAAATATAGGTGTAGTTCCTCGTGACTAATACAGTAGAAAGCAGCTATACCACAGATTCAATTGTATTGCTAGTAATTTTATGTCTCTCAGACTAAATAAATGAATTGGTAACTCACAGAATGCCTTAGAACCACTATATGCTGGTGAGAACTATGTCTCCCAGCACCATTGTAGTATACTACTAATGTTGTTACACATTGTAATTTTCAAATTTGTATGTATGCAGTGTTCACATATGCCAAGAAGACTGGTTGGAAATTTACAACATCTATCGTGATAATACGGAGAAGCTGATTGGCAGGTACTGTGGTCAGACGGCACCTGGTCCAGTCAAGTCCAATCGGCCAGCATCTGGACTCAAGGTCATCTTACACTCTGATCAAGAAAGTGTTTTCAGTGGATTCAAGGCACGATACACGTTCGAAGATGCAAAATCAGTATTTGGAGGTAAGTTTTTGCCCCACAGATTGTGTATAAAAACAAAGTTAGTGTACTTTATAAATTTGAAAGTGGATGTTATTACATGAAATATTGTTCAGCATTCAGTGTTGTAGTAGCTTTGCAGTCATCAAATCATCCAACTTAAGGGAAGCTTATAGGTATATTATAAATGAGGAACATGCACAATTTTTTAAAATGTTTTAATTCAATTCTGCAGGTATTTTTAAGCAATAATCACATTTTCCTTTTAACTTCAATGCGCTGATTCAAGTGTAATTGGCGAAAAACTTAACGTAATTTAAAAAGCCCGCCGAAATGCTGGACTTCAGCATGGCGCCTGCTGTGACGTCATCCGGCGAATATCCAGCCCGCTTGCTGCCTACTGCCCATAGCAGTCATGCGCCCATTGCGAGAATATGACAGAAAGTTCAAGTAATCTTGACTTACCACAAAATGAAAGCTATTCGCGTCTTATATAGTATATAAGTGTTCTAATACGCCCTTAAAACACTTAGGAAGTTATTTGTTCCTGAACGAAAACGTGAAACATTTCGGAAAGCAGTGGATATCAATTATTCTGTGAAACGGCTAATCATCACTACAATCATTTATGTTTTTATCATCAATACTTGCACAAAATATTTTGGGGGTAGGCTCTATACATGATATTTCCACAAACTTTAAATATTACTGTAAGTTTAATGTAATCTGAGTGACCTAAGAACACACTATAAACTACTTAAACTCTTCAAATGTCTTGCGTGAAATTTGTTTATGTCCAGAAACAGAAACCGAACTAATAGCAAACACAAGATAACGAGAGTGAATGTAACCTGACTAACCTCTGGTGATCGAGCATTCTATACATGTCATCTACAATACCTACTTAACTCACACAGGTTACTTTTTATAAACACCTTTAGTAGCTCAGAAGAAAGAATAGTATATATACACAAATATTAAGTTAAAGGCAATCATTGATATATTACATTCAGAGTAAATAACTTTCACACAGAATTTTAGAAATGCAAAAAATTCTTGCGTTTCATGCGTTACGAGAAGCCTTACATAGTTCGAAGTCCACTGGTAGATAGCAGCAGATTGGAAGACCCCAAGGAGTTACAGAAGTCACAGTAGGTAGTAGAACACATTAAAATGTATCAATTTTGTATCTAAATATTGGAAAGTCTAGCAGATATTGTTTGCAATGCAGTTCCCATAATACCGTATTTGCCAGCATATAGGACGACCCCGCATACAAGACGAGTCATGTTTTTTAAGGTAAAAATCTTGGAAAATAGTAAATAATTAATTTTGAAATTCCAGACAGAAAAAAATATTTTTCTTTGACAAATTTTGCTTAAATATTTTTAATGCGTTTATTACCGTTATATAAACATCATAGGAGACACATAAATCAATAAAATTGGCTACTACTGCCCTCCGGGTGCCTAAGAGCCAAGGAAATGAATGGCGGCAGCACACGTGGCAGGCGACATCATCAAGTGCCAGCAGCTGTGCGCTACTTGGCAACGCCGGACTGAGGCACGCCGCGCGCTACAAGGCAACGCCGGGCTGCAACAGCTGTTTGCAAGGTCATTGCATTCCTGTGCGCTGTTGGCGCCTGCCAGCCTAACACTAGACAGTAGACACATGAATGTGTGGTACAGTACCTAGATCCTCGTTTTATCCGCCCGAGAGTTTTGTGCTAGCGAGACAAAGGATCTAAGCATGCGGACCTAGATCCTCGTTTTCTCCGCCCGAGAATTGTGAGCTGGCGAGATGAAGGCTCCAGGCATACGCTCCAGCTGCATTGATCGCCGCTTCGTTGCGAAGTAAAAATGTCCTTTGTTATGAATATGACACTAATAACAATTTCGTACCATAAATTTTATTATATATAAAAAAAAACAATTTTTGAATGCCAAAAATATGTAAAAATTGTCGTCATATATGCCGGCAAATATGGAATATATTACAAATGTGTACAATTAGAAGATATTCCAAGTTCGAGTTAACGTTCGTAGTTAGTAAAAATTATTATTTTTTAAATGTAAACATTTGGTGTTACAATCAATCACATAGCAACGAACCACTGCACTCCTATCCAGACATTTTTTACGTTTATTAGTTTACATATCCTATTTTCAGATAAGGAACGACAGAGTAAGTCAGAAAATTTACTCAATTAATAATAATTTATCAAGTGAGAGACAAAACATTTGAGCAAAATCGTTGGAAAAAAGAAGATGTTCAGCATTTGGAAGTGTCTTGTAAGAGGCTACACGAAAATGGATTTCAGAGTCAAATTTTACATGAATAGGCTAGTGATTATTTAAACTATTACTAACATGTTAAGTACGGTATCGAAGAATGACTAATATTTTAGTGTGAATCACACGCCACGATCACATTTCATTTGATATTCCCGCAGGTGAGATCTGAGAAACAAATAGGCTATAAATACGGCCCTGAAATGGTGCAAACCATTACCTACACGTAAGTCTAGTACAGGGGTAGGCAACCTGGAAACTCTGGTGATCTACTAGTAAGTTCTCGCTAATTGAAATGATCTACTGTTCCCCTGTAATGTATATCTCACGTGCATACAAGATACGTTCTGTTTTTGTTTTATTTCTAACGATTGTAAATAGCCTACTTATTGTTTTATAGTTACATAAATATATAATTAAAAAATAACTGATTGAAAATCGGTTTGTTGGCTTGAGATGAAACACTGAAAATTTCAGTAACACTGATAAGTCTCTCCTCTTAGTGCGAAACTTGGCAGGAACTTTCTTTGATAATGGCCTTGATGTTTGGAGAGTAGCTGGTTACACAGAGTCGAATGCATGATTCCAAATGTTCATCAGTTAGCCTTGTTCGGTATTTATTTTTTTCATGTTTGAAAATGAAGACTCGCATAGGTACGTTGAAGCAAACAAGGCTCTAATTCGAAGTGCAACATCAGTCAGCGCTGGATATTTCTCTTGAGGAATGACTTGCCAACATGTATTTGGTTCTGCAACACTTTTCACACTCAAGTCATTTCTTAAAGAAATGATTTCAAGTTCTGCAGCTGTTCTATTTGTGTTAAACGTCATCTCCATGGTCGAGGTCAAATCCTCAATATTCAGGTTGGCCCATGGAAAAGACACAAACTGACATATCACAGAAATTTTCTTGAAATCTGAAAATCTACAATCAAAATTGTTTTTCAAAAGAGACATTAGTTTTAAATGTTCTTCTTTTTCATACGGGATTTCCAGTTTTTCTACTTGTGCTTTAAGTGTAGGAAAGTGCCTTAGATCTGCTCCTCTTAGATTTTTCTCCCAAAAACTAAGTTTTTCAATGAAAGTGTCTACTTCAGATATCATTTCAACCATTTCATTATCTTTCCCTTGAAGTTTAATGTTCAAATCATTTAGTTTTTCTGTGAGATCAACTAGGAAAGTTAAATTATGAAGCCACTTTGAATCTTCAAGATGATTTACCAAGGAGATATCCTGGTCCTTCAAAAATGCTGTAATTGCAGGTAACAATTGAATGAACCGCTGAAGAACTTTGCCCTTACTCAGCCAACGCACTTCACAATGCAGAAGTAGCTCTCCATACTGCATCTGTAATTCATCCAGCAAATCCTTGAAGAGTCGTCTTTGGAGAGGATGGGCTCGTATTTTGTTGATTACTTGCACTACCACTCTCATGGTTTCATTCATGTTCAAAAACTTTCCGCACAGAGATTGCTGATGTATGATGCAGTGATATGACAAAAATTTCGGGAACTTTTCATCTCCACGGCACTGAGCTAAGAAGCCATTATTTGAACCAACAAGAGCAGGTGCTCCATCAGTGGTAATGCTCACAAGCTTGTGAATTGGAATTTTGTCAAAAATAAGAAACTGTTTCACTGCAAAAAAAATATCTTCACCTCTAGTATGGCCTTTCAAATGAATCCGTTTCAACAATTCTTCTTTAACTGAGAAGTCACTGAACACAAGTCTTGCAAAAATTGGCAACTGAGCAACACCAGTTGCATCATTCGACTCATCCAATTGGAGAGAGAAATAACAGCACACATCCAAATCTTTATTTAATTGAGCTATGACATCATTTGACATATTTTCAACTGTTCTTGTGACAGTTCTTGCTGAAAGTTGCAGGGACTGAATAGCAGCCATTATTTCAGATTTGTTTTTGAAAATTTTCAAACAGATCATCGCCTGCTTCAAGAAATGCTTCTTTAACAAATTCCCCATCTTCAAATGGCTTCTTATGTTTTACTAACACGTCGGAAATGCGATAAGAAGCACTTGTAGCTGCTGTGCTCTTATCTGTCACTTTTGTAAACATGTGTTGTTGTAAAGACAACATATTTTTCATTTTTTTCATTTTCTCTCGCCTCAGTTCTGAGTTTGGGAGAAACTCTTTATTTACGTTTGCATGTACTGTCTCAAAATGTCTTTGAACATTGCTCTTTTTTGCAAAGGCAATATTTGCTTTGCACAATAAACAAATGCATTTTGCATTTGTTTCAGTGATGAAAAAGTCATGCTCCCATTCCGCATGAAAATTGTAAGTCTTCTGTTTCTTTGGAGCACTCATCGCAAGTGATTATTTTATCACGTCTTTATATAATTACGAAAAAAAATTTAAAACATAATAACAAACGTTGCTGCAAGGCCAAGAAATGTCATATAAACGTCAGAAAACAATATATATGCGCCGGTGTGGACAGCTGAAAGCTTAAGTTTGAGGTTATATCAACCTGACAGTGTTGCCAGAACTGAAAATTAGAATTGCACACACGTTGAAGCAAAAGTACACAAAATACACACACCTTTACCAACACAAATATAAAATATTAGTCGTCAAATAAAAATGCCTTCCTGAGATGAGAATTATTTTTAAATCACTCTATGTTGTTAAGATTAAATTAAAATTGCAGTATCAAAATGGCGATCCTGAACATCTAATAATGATAATTATTGAATGTTGAAAATGTCACTTTGAATATACACAAATACAGCATAATATACAGATACGAGAGAAATAACTAAATAATAATATCTTTTGATTTGGAGATGAACGAGATAAACAGACTAACACAAATATTCTTCTACTGGGGGAGACTTCTAAAATACACAAAAATTACACAAAGGCATCACCACACAAAAATTACACACACCTGCCAGAATTACACACATTTTGTGTAATTACACACATTTTGGCAATTATATTGGTCCAATACAATTTTACAAACTAAAACATCTCGTGAATAATACATGTTGTTATTCCGTTCTTCGTTTTAATCATTGCAGGTTGGCCTATATATTTTCACTCGCAAAAATTTTCTAAGCACGTTGCATGTAAAAAAAATCTTGTTATGCAAGTAATTTTATTACTTCCTAGATACAATTTGTAAACTTCGCACTAAATAGATTTTTTACTAGCATAATTTCTTAATGTTAGCATGCATAGCAAACGATTTAATGTAGCCGCACGTCTGTGACATTGGTTAACATTGCTGAGGATCAAGATGGCTGCGCTCCTGAACTGAGTTCCGTGTTTGTTTATTGTTTGGAGGAACGTAACAAAGATTGTTACGTAAAATAACTCAAAAGTTTTACTGTACAGACAGCAACTACTTTATACACATTACGTTTTATGGATGATTTGTATCTTTTGCGAACAATGTGTTTTTCAACTATTAACTAACTGAGGTTTGGCCTATTTTAGTATGATATTTCTTTTGAGCCTTGCGATGTTTCATAATGGGTCGAAAAATTCATAGATTTTCAAAAACGCTCACGATCTACTAAATATATTGTCGTAATCTACCTGTCGATCGCGATCGACAAGTTGCCGATTCCTGGTCTAGTAGATTTGTATTGAGTTAAACAAATATTCTGTAGCACAGTCCACCACCACGATAAATATCCACCGTACTACACGCTTAAAGACTTTTACACGAACGTGTTGTGGCTGCAAGTTGTTTTGTAAATCCTAAATTAAAATACAGACACCGGACAACGTAACTGGCCTTGCCTCAACTAGGAAAACATGACTTCCCGCCAAGCGATTCGCGCCAAGTGATGTCAAGCCAATCACAGAGCGTTCTCATCCCGTTTGAAAATTTGTGAATTTCTTACATTTACGGCGACATTTTTTTACATGTTAGATGTTTTAAGTCTCAACATTAAGTACACATGTTATTTAGCAATAAATATAAATGCTGGTAATGTTTTTAGTTAAATATCCGACACATGCACATTCTCCATTGTCATAAAATTTACACAAGTTTTCTGAAAAAATAAAAAATAGAGATCACTGTCTGCCAACTTTGTGAACAAATTATGACAAAATTATGCGTTTCTGAGGATATTTTTCGAGGCCTTAATTTTGTTAACTTTGAATCTGGTGTAAGAGATAATGCTACAGGCATCGATAGCCCTGAATAAATTGCTCATAAAATTATTATAATCTGTTATTTGGTAATCCTTCTTTATACTGACTTTGAAAAATAGGTAGAGCTCAAATATAACTTATATAGGTCATTCGGAATAAAGTGAGCACTAAAGATTTAACCTTTGAAAAAAATCACTAGCCGTTGCTGCATATAATTCAACATTGACAACAGTTACATTACTGCTTATACAGTTGGCAGCGAATTGTCGCACGTAGTTCCGTGTATTTTATATTTAAATACAACATTATTGAAAGAACATCAAATGGAATCGACCTCTTCGTATTTAATATACTTTAAAATATTTATTTATGATAATATTGACATACTTACTGTCTGTATAAGTTTACTTAAATGGCGCCAGTAGAAAGTGATTGAATCCGGGTCGTTCAAATTCAACAGTCGTTAGCGAAAGGCGTCTAGCGCTACGCGCACTGACGTAGTTAATTATTTCACCGACAGGTGGCATCAGAGTTAGGTTGTCGTCACTTAGCTTGGAAGTGTTCAATGATGGTACAAGAGGAGAGCGTTGTTGTGTTTGTTCTTTTGTTTAATAAATATGGGTTTCTGATAAAACACATTCAAAAGTATTAGAAGTGACTGTTTCCTCATTGGTAATATGTAAGTTGTTATGTGTTACGATCGCCAACATTAGTATCTTGATTTAGAAACAGCAATTTTTTTTTGTTTCATACACTAAGAAAATACGTTGTTTTTGTTGAGTGCGTCATTGTTCATGGTTTGAATTCTTAAATTGCGTGTGTCATTATGGCGTGTTTTTTGTGGCGGTTTTGAGTTATAAATTCGATTTTCATGAGTACATATTTACCAGATACGTAACGGCAATAGTGCGGGTCGTATAAATTAGAGTCGACGCACAGAAACCAGTATTAAAAGACGTTAACTCGCAGGTATTTATAACTAAGATTACTATTATACGTTTTATTCACTACCCGTGTATTTAATGAGTAGATATTGTTGATAACATTTTCAGCCCAGTGTAATGTAGATGTAAACATTGTACAAGCCTATGTAAATAAAAGCATGTGGCAATGTTTACGTTTGAATACCGCGGAAAGATATAAACTGGCAGGAAATAGAAATTAATCAGGGTTTTTTTGAGTGCTCACTTTATCCCGAATCACCTATAGATAAATTTACATAAAGTAAACTGGATACACTTTGGACCAACATGGGTAAATTTGTAACACCAAAAGTATCACACCATGACTTCATATTTACTCTGGTAATGATCACTTTTCTTTTACTCTCATCATCATAGAAGAAAATATTTTGAGTGGTTTAAATTACCCATGATAGTGCCAAAGTATACCCAATTTATGTCATCACACCCTCTTAAACGTTACAACCACAGTCATTCCAGGCAGCCACTTCACAGTTTACATACACCAGGGTAAAAGAGTGTAGAAGTCTGTGAGGATAAAAATGTGTTGTTTTAGACTGTGGCGATAACGTAACAAACCTGGATGACGGGGTGATCATCAGCCCCAAATTCCCGCTCAACTACGATGCCCCGAGCAAAGGAATCTCCAGTTGGACATGTAACTGGTTCATCAACGTACGGCAAAAACACAAAATTTTGCTCAACTTCGAAGTATTTGCCGTAGAGGGTGATCCTTCAGGTAAAAAACTTGCATGTTAATATAAGCAATACTATTACCTGATTTTTACATTTAAGAGTTATCTACTTTCATCTCAGTAATGTAGTCTATTACTGTTCTGTACATTTAGATTTTATTTTTGATGTTTTCGATTGTGGTAATGCTCGACATTTCAAGTTTTATTTTTCATCAACACATGAAATGAGTACTTAATTGGTTTAGTTTATCTGTAAAATATTAAAAATTTTTAAAGTGGTATATTCAATTTTTTGTTTAGGAAATGCCTTAAATATAATAATTTTCCACCTTAAATACAAAATTTGCTGGGGGACAGCCCCCGAACCCACCCTTCTACGACTTGGGGTGTGAACATAGCTACTTTTTGGGAATCCCCCTCCCCTCCCTCGAAAACCTAGAGCTGGATCCACCCTGGCTACAGAACACATCTTTATGTTAAGTCATAGTCAACAAGGGAGATAATGGAAAGCTTAACTTAATGTCTTAATGTACACATTATAAAACTTAAAATATGTTGATTAGTTAAATGTTCACTGTAACAAAACTTTAAAAATAAAATACATAGCTGCACCAATCTCCTTAAATAAGATGCTTACAGAATGTGTGGCCAATTACAAAGTTTCTATTCTGATATCAGGATAACATAGCGAGTGGCTTTCCTTCATCTGTCATTCATTCATCTTATACATATTATATATATACATGTGCTCTTTGCCTCTTTTCTGATGCCTTTTTTCAATTTTTTTTAGTCGCATCTTTATTTATACTTTGGTTCCATATCATCTTCCCATACAAACTCTTTTGCTCTTGGAGTACAATTCTGGAACATTTAATTTGTATGTTTTCTTTCATATTTCTGTGCGATAGCCTACATTTTTATCTAGACTATTTCATTTATCATATGGTCTTATTTTGTAGCTTGTATCATCACACTTAAAACATATTGCCCTATGACACTATTTTTACCCAATTTTTTTTACTATTCAATCCATGAAAGAACAGAACAGATGATTTGTGGCTGTAGTCCACCTTCAATACCTCTAATGAAGCAGGACTGCAACAGCTTCATTTGAGAGTAAATGGCTACCGCTATATTAGAATTTAAAATTTATTACCATTTGTTACATTGAACATTCCTTCTGCTATGCATTTCTGCGATACTGCCCACATTCTGCAATTATTTTCCAAGACAGTGCCATCTAGTCATCAAACAATGACTGTGTTGATTCTCATTTAAAAACGCTAAGTTCATTTCCAAGCAGAGGTAAGTAACCGCCTACCAAAATGTACAAAGACTGTTTTCAAAGAATACTTTAGCAGCTCATATTAACTCATTAAATTACAAATTCTGAGTTCTTTCTGCTCTGATGTAATAGTAGTGTGTACAGAGAAGTGGACGGTGCACTTTGACAGTCTTGTCATGTGTGCCACAGAGCGGGGCTGCCCAGCGACAGTGGTGCGGTTGTGGCATACAACAGATAAACCTCCTTTGGAGTTGTGTGGTGAGAAGCGCTCCAGCGACAAGTGGCAGTACCTCTCTGAAAGCAACACCATGAGAATAAGGTAATCATCTCACTTTCACGTTTACTATGGATGAAATGGTGTTGCACTAATTTCACCAGATTAATGTACATATACTAAGAGGTCCAGTCTGATACCGGCATTGCGAGACCTAGTTATGACCCATGTAATTGCAGTTATGGATTAAGATCTGACTCATGTAACTGCAGTTACGAAGTATACTGGGATTGACCAATTACATTTTTTCAAGCTAGGGTACACAAAATGCACAAAATGACAGACTGTATAACCCAGTCTGTGGCATAACGGACTGCTTTTGTAGTACTGACAGAGAGATATGCAAGAAGCGAGGGGACAAGGAGGGAGATAGAGAGGAGTGATGGAGGGGGGTGAGAGGGTGGTGAGGAGGGCTATCAGGAGGGGGCAAGGGAGGCTAGGATGGAGAATGAGGGTGGTGAGAAGGGGGACAAGAGAGGAAAGGGCAAGGGTGGCA
>PNEQ01127072.1:0-19764 GCA_003012365.1 Medauroidea extradentata | reverse complement strand
ACCGCTGCTATTTTCATAAGGCGCGGCGGAAGGTTTCAACCAGCATTTTCTGTTGGTTTGCAGATCCCAACAGCATCAAGCAATGCTGAAAATATTGTATTTTTATGTCAATTTAGTTTTCGATATTTTGGGAAAATACTGTTTTAAAATTCGATGTTCAGAGGCCCATTACTCCCTTAACATTGCGTTTAGGTGAAAAGTGCAAAATATGGTTTCGTCAGAGTTTTTCGTGAGGAACACGCAAGCGGAGTTTGTCCCCCTATTTAAGAAACATCATGTATAGAGGAGAACACGGACTTACTGACTGACATATCAAACTGCAGCCCAAACCATTGGAACTATAACTGTGAAAATTTTCGTGGGAGTTATCGTCAGGTCGTAGGCAAGTACTGCGAAGGGATTTTTCGAAATTCGACCTCTAAGGAGGTGAAAAGTGATAAAATGTAGTTTTAATTAATCGTCGACATTTCTTGAACCCAATGGGCTATTGTCAGGTTTTCCACGTCCAAGAGAAGCCAGTTAAGTATTCTAAAACGTGATTAATGGGTATTTTGAAATTCAGTCGCTTAAGTGAATAAAAGACCAGTAATATGTTATAGATGAATTCTCGATATCTTTCGAACCCGTCTAGAAATACAGTACATTTTTGCTGCATGGTGATGATTACAGAAATTATCACAAAACAGTTTTAAGATTTTTTTAAATTCGAACTCTTTTGCAGAGGTCATATGTGGTTTTTAATAAATGATTGACATTGATTCGTCTGAATGGACTACCGTCGTGATTTGTACTTCAATCGAGTACTTATGCAAATGTATAAGAAGAGAAATTAAAATTCTTCGAAATTCAACACCCAATAGGTCGAAAAAGCAAAAAATTTGTTTTCCATCAACCCATAGTATCTATATAACCAGTAGAGATTTTGAGGTGTTGTTCGTGTCATAGTGATGCTTATGTAAGAATCTTAAAACATGTATTACAGTTTTTTTACTTTGTAAGATAACTACGTACTTAAGAATAAACCAAAGTTTTTAAAGTTTCAAGACAGACGAGCCGAAAAGCAAGTACTACCAGCGAGAAATATATTATACAGGAGTTTCACTCTACAGTAGCCTAGTAACGTGGTGTTGTTCAACATTTATGGGCCCTGGACATGAATATTTTAATTTTAAAAAGTTGGTTCCATGAAATATTTCGATGTTATGAGACGCTGTTGTTTGTAGCTCAGGTCTACACTCCGGGAGGTTCTGGGCTCAAATTCCGTTAAAAGCTGCGTGCGAACGTTCAGTTTTGACACACAAAAACTGCAAATCGAATTAGTGCAATTTGCACGTAGTCGTTTTAAAGGAGTAAAATTTACTATGCAGTTCACTATCCTTTTAGGTTCCTCGACAACGTTAGTTCACATCACTAATCTCAAGGTCGGGGCGTCAAATACGTCTCCGTGAAACCTTTCCCCATCGAAACTTTTGAGACGATCACGTCTTTTATTTTGAACATTGCTACCTACCCGACCTTGGTTTAATGGACGTGCTATTTCCCTTACCTTAGGTGAAGACGTCGACGAGCTTTCTTGCGTTGCCGCAGTTCCACGTACCCTCGAATGGTTATGAACTGTGACCCTCAACTATAGCTTAACTGCTCAAATGGCCTAAAATTGCATTTGGAAATTTAACCGAAGTTTCACTCCGACCCGCACAACTGTCTGCTGCCACGACACAAGTTCAAGTAAGAAGAAGGAAGCCAGCTATGCTGCTACCTACGTCAGCTGTGACGTCAGTGAAATTGTGATTGGGTTTTGGAAGTCACATGGGCCGTCTCTCGCCGAGAACTTACTGAATTTATGTTTTAATGCAGTTGGCAAAACTGTTTATTGTAGATAGCGCCACCGTAGTATAGAGGGCGTTTGTTACGCTAATATTACGTAATGATAAATATTATTGGACGGTGATAATTTAGGGGAAGGAGTTAATTTTCCCCTATAAATAAGCGTCCCTGTGGTCCGGCTGACACACTCGGATTCCTAGGGCGTAATTATGCTACTTTACACAAGTTACGTTTACGATGTTTGTATTTAAAATTTCAAAACTATTTAAATTTATTATTGTATTGTATTACTAATCCATGTAGGGTACACGTATTCTTCAAATCTTTCAAATAGTCTGAGATAGTGAAAGTATGTTTCTAGAACAAACATATTATTGTTGAAGTATTCATGGCGTCAGAAATTGTGTATATAGTGGATGGAATTATTTTGTATGTTTTCACTTGGCTAATCAACGTTTTATATGTAGCAATTTTCATATTGCTATTTGTTTGGCAAGGGTGTTAAGATTATCTTCGCCAGTTACTTGTTTGTAAGCCTTTATTGTAATAAGTTATGGGAGATTGATTAAAGCATTTAGATATTTTCGTAGATGATGCTGATTGAGTAATGCTGTCCTCATATCTATCCTAATTTTCACCTTTCTGTGATGCAACAAGGAGATTTTAGGCCTTTTCCTGAGGTAACTGTCAGCGCTATGTGGGGAACTGTGGTGACTGACTTTCGCGCGCCATCCTTGGTGGTGTCCTCCTGACTGTAGGGTTTTTCAGGGGTTTCCTTGGGATACTACCAGGGGGGTTGCACTTTTTAATAGCATTAACCTTCAAGTGAATATTTTGAAAATATGAAAGTGAGGGCATAGTCACCAATGGTTGTGCATAGGGTGAATCAGAAGTTTTTTTTTAATTAGATTAACCTCTCACATTGAATAGTCAATAACTACCCTAAAACGTAAACTTTGAACTGCTTTAAATAAGGCCCAGGTGAAGTCGCTGTTAGTGGCAGGGACAAAGTTAAGACTGATTTTCGCGTGGAAAGCTATATCTACTTATTCTGCTGCAGATTTAGCTCAACTAGCAACTTGGTCATTTTATCACTTGATGGCTAAAGTACCAATCTGGTGTACAAAGTCGTTTTTAAATTAAAGTAAATATTATCAGCTATGAATATTACTCGCGACCAAAGCCGCGAGGAAATGCTAATAAAGTTATAAAGAGGTTATATTTCCACACACGAAATTAAAATATGTATCAAACTATAGAGTGCAGTGTTTGAGGTTGCGAGTGCGTTTATTTGGAAGTGTAAATTCTGATGTTACAGTACACTAAAGCACAGCTTGTTGCATTTAATAATGTTCCAATGGATTTCTAATTCAAAATCTCGCATTATTAGACGAGAAAAATGGTTTACACAGATCGCAAGACTACGTACAATGCATGATCCTTGAAAGAACTGTGCAATGGGAGTGCATGACTGGATTTAGTTTCGTGGACGTACTCCATTGCAATGGAGTACGTCCAAGAAACTAAACCCAGTAGCGTGCAATATGGACTAAAATGGCTTATTCACTGTCTCAAACCAAATTTTTCAAAATACAGTATACCAATGGTCAAAGAAATGTAAACGAAATTGTATCGGGAGACCGGTGTTAGACGGCAGCAGTTTTTTTTTTCTGCATGTCAGCAATTTAGCATTTTGTCCCTCCTGCTGTGATGTTTCCCATAAAGCTAGCGAAAGTTGAACTTCAGCATGTGATCCTTCGTCAAACTTATTTCGTACTTGTATTTCTGGTAAAATGAATTCTGATCTGTTCTAAGTGGCTTCAAAATTTTGTTTCACATACTTTACCTTGTAAAGATGACAACGTTATATTAATTTTGTATTAGTTATCGTCGTGTATGTTCATACTTGCTGCGATGCTCTGTCGGGATAATTGCATAATCTCTTTTCTGTGCCTCCTTTAACTCCCGAATAGCCAAGCCTACTTCCACAAATATGTCACATTATGCTATTATGAATATATCAACACATGATAAACGAAATACATAAAAGAAAAGTTAGCTTTGTAGGTAGTATATGTGTACTAAGTTTTGTGAGCGTTTGAAAAATGAAGTTATATAATCCTATGCTAAAAATATAAAAATTGCTGCATTTTGAAGATAGGAATTCATGTTGAACTAAAACCACAAATGTCAAGTCTGCTTTGTGGGTAGTATATGTGTACCAAGTTTGATGAAATGCTAAAAAATATTTCCCCAACTGTGTCACATTAGGTTAAAAACATAAAAGTGGCCGCTATTTTGGAAACATGATCATAGTATTATTGAAATACACAAAAGTTATATCAGCTTTACATGTGGTATGCGTGTACTAAGTTTAATGAAACTCGGAAAGTATTTCCTTAGATGTGTCGTACTATGCTAAAAATTTAAAACACAGTTCCGCCACTTCGAAAATATGTATATTGCTTTAACTCATTGCTTCAAAGTCAATTCAAATTTCTAGGTTATTTATGTGCACAGGTTCGATGAAATACTAAAATACGGTTCTTTATATATCAAGCTTGATCGAAACAATTTAAAATGGCCCCCAAATTTAAAATATGAATAGGGTGTAAACTAAATATGTAAAAGTCAAGTGCACATAAACACACACAAACACACACATACACATATACACAGCCAGAAAGCTGAGCTCATAAGCCAATGGTTTCCTTCGGAAAGTAGGCTCAAACAACTACTCACAGGGTCCCCTTATGTTAAAATGATTTCTTATTTACAGTCGTGCAGTAGCAGAGAAATTCTCTCTCAGAAAACTATGACAAAGAAACGTGTACCATAATAATTGGCCATTAAAGGTACAAGAGAAAGTATTAAATAACTTTTGTGAGGGTTGTGGTTTGATGTATGATGAGTCTCATAATGTTAACTCGGTAATGTGGCATTAATGCAGAGGGTGGTAGGAGCAACCTTGCACAAATAAAATTAAGCGCGATAGTTGTAAGTAGGGCTCTTACCATACAGTAAGAGGACTCTTACATCTCAAGTGATACAGGTTATATATTTTACAATACTATAATATTTGTTACGACACAACTTCATAAAACATCCAGTAATAAATGTATACATGTATATTTGATGTAAAGTATTATGGTTGTATGATAATGTATGTTTCAGTACGTAGTTTCGCAATAGAAATGAGAACACTACAGAAATGTCATCTTGACCCTCATTACTGTACACGAAATTAATAGTTTACTTAAAACATTTGCTCTATCATTCAGCCTAAGCTATATGCTTGGACTGCGTATATTTTTGTATACACAAATTAACTTTGAAAACCTGTAAATTTCGACCTTACTTAACAGTAAACGTTTCTCATATTTCTTTCTGAGACATTTTATAGTTGATACAATACAATGCCCGTAGTCCTGAATGGACTATGCAATATTTTAGTTATAAATAATTACATGTTTACGTAAACATACCCTCTCCGAAAATGTACCTGCATTCACTTGATTATGTCTAAAAATATTTAATTTTTGATATGCGAGCCCAGTTAGTATTCAATTAATACTATCATATTTTTAAAAAATTCTGATTACTTATATTTAATTGGATTACTTACATAATGGTTGTTTTACTTAAATAATCATAGAAAGTTTACACGCAATACATTTTGATGGCAGTTATGTTTTTAAGCGTTAATTTGCTCTAAACGAATTTTGAATATCTGGAGTTTTATTGCTTATAATAAACAACGTGCAAAAGTTTATTTTTCTTAAAACGTTTATTAAATGGGTTAAGAAGAGAAAAATATTTTATGTCATTTTCCTTCTTTGTGACCTGAACGAGCACATGAATAATTTCCCCTTAACTGGCGCCTCATATTTAATTTGAAAACTTTTTATTTTATTACGACAGTAACTTCCGCTTCAGTCAGATACATTGTATGACGAAGCATAGCAAGTATTCAGACGTAAATTTTGTTACTGGAGTTATTGAGAAGTTATACTCTTTATCTACAACATAAACCGACTTGAGATATAAAGAATATTTTCGTAATTCCGTTGGCTCGAATCGGTAGCCAAGTGGCAGACGGCGCTGAGAAACTTTTAATGAGATTACTTCTGCTTCCGTGGGATCCCGGAACCGTTATGAAGCCTCCTTACACTTCCACTTTACCTTTCAATGCCGCGAATTGCCAACCGCTTCTGAAGATCTCTTCTCGAAACATTCTACATCTCAGAGCACCGAGATTCTATGGGAATACACGAACGTTTCCGATAGCCTGGCAATCATTGCTAGCAGGAGCTACGGACGTCGAAAATTGTACAATTTCTGCAATAGTTGACAAGTTCGTATACTCCGCTACGATCTTACAATTATGGACTGTAAAAATCTTTCTAAATAGTATTAGAATATTTTAGGTAGTGCACTGTTTCTATGATATCTATAGGAATCAATATTACCGTGCCTACTTTGGTAACACACACACCAGTATGAAGTATAATAACAAATAATTTTTGCCGTGCAGTGCAAAAATATCTTGCTTAGTGAGGTAGTAATTACACTTTTACTGAGTTAGTAATCCTCAGAGTTTCCATTCTTAAACACTTACTTAGTAAGCGCTTGTTTTACAACATAAATATTAAAAATGCGTTACAAATACAAACATGTTATTGTTTATTACTGTGAAAATGTATTTGGTCTTTAAAATTAATGAGATGTTATATTTGTTTTTGAAAAATTATTAGCACGAAAATTGTACTTTTAATAAACAAAGTAAAATAAATACGTGCATTTTAATACTTATCATTTGTTATATACCTGAATAAAGAGGTGAAATAAGTTAATATTATCGACTTTATGAAGTAAGTTTCGTATGCATATATAACAGTCAATTAATTTTGTATTTGGTACATAAAGGTTTCTTCAAGCAACTCTAAATAGTTATCAGTCTCTTCCAGCCTCCTCACTTTCACAGAAATATTTCAGTTGTTTTTGGCATAATGGCGGTAAGAGTAAAGACGACGCATGTTGAGTTGCTTGCGCCTAGAGGCGCATAGTGAAGTGTTAGGCGAGCGAGAGTCGACCTAATAGCCAGCGTTCATTCAGGCCCCGAGAACTCCTCGTGTTTTCTGATTACTCAACTTTCTGAGCGGTAACGTCATTATATAATTACTGCAGAATGATGAAGTCAGTATTGCTAGATACGTCTCTAAATACGCAGTTTTACTATTATCTACCTTAAAATGTATCTTACTGAAAACTGACACAAATTCTTATATTTTTGTTAAATTTATAATTTGTCAAATATGAAATCTTATAAGTCTGTTAGTGAAAAAAAAATCTAAACACGAAAACTTGGATATCCATTTGAGTTGCCTGTAAAATTACGTTCAACTGCAGTGTCTAATTTTAACTGTAATCAAATACGTGTGAACGCGTACATTAGATTTGCCCCAGCTAAATGATTTACCTTAAAAATTGTCTACATTCAGATTTTTGTTTATCGTAAATAATGAGATTAATCTTGAGTATTCCCACTGCCTGGGTACAACATGCATCTGAGGCATACATACACTAGAATATTTAAACCTGCCATCTTCCATACCGGAAAAGAAACCCATTTTATCTTACCTGTATTCATCTTCCTTTAGAACTGTTTTCCACAATTGACTGGTAGCCTCACTAATTGGCGAGTTATTTCTCCAGCTTACAATCAATAAATTAATTAAATACAAAACTTTTAGCTATTTTTATTTCGTGTTTTATTATAATCATTTTGTTATTTGTTTGTTCATTTGTTCTTCATATTGACCAACAGTCATTTATTCAACGCCACTATGAGATTTTATAATTAACTTTATTTAGTACTAAATATATGAAATAACTTAATTTAATACAGAATATTTGAACTGTCATTCTTTCTATATTATATGTTTGTATCCTACGCTTCACTTCTATGTGTGACCCAGACAAGTATACTGTTTAGTTATTAATATTGCATTACTATTATAATATCCGTGTATATGATGTCACACGCCTCTACAAGATATAACACCTCAAATAAATTTAAAAGTTTAATTTGAGTGAAAATATAATTGTTGCTTATTATACTGTTTGAATCTAAATAAGACTGCTGGCCTTTAAGATGCAGGTTATGAATTTCACACATGGTGTACTTTTTGTAAGTTATTAAAAGGGATAAGTAAATCAGGTCTAACTTTAGTACAGTAAGTGTACTGAAGTGTGCATGTTTAAGGGAAGATTAAATTATATTAGCGAAGAGGGATTTATGTATTTTAAATAAAGAGTGGTTAGAAAGAAAATGAGGGTTACAGAAAATATTACTGAAAGGTTTGAAGCGATTCAATTTTTTTTAAGGGTGAGGGGAGGTTTCGGGGACAGTGAGTATTGGTAAAACTGTAGGCTTAAACAAAAAAGTATCAGAAGCTTATATATATGCGTTCAGTGTGAATACTTGATGGCATTTTACTAAATTATGCGTTCGCTTTGGGATTGTTCATGAAGCGAAATTATATATACGGTGAAAAAGATTTTAACCAATAAATAATACAGAATTTAAAAAAAAAAAATTATTCTGAAAAATGCACTACAAAGTAAAAATAACGTACGTCATTTTTTGGCTACTAAGAACACAATTTATTACGAAAATTATGTATATGTATTGATATTTATAATAATATATATGTTTTTAATGTCGGTGATGTTTTTTTATTAAAAATGTTTCATTTCTTGAAACTCAGTGAATATTGCGTTCCGGAGGCAACTGGTTTATCGAAAAACGAATATGGGTAGATCTATTAAATGCGCTGCCCATATAAGGCAGCACCGTTTAAATTAGACGAGCGAAGAAAGGGAGAAACGCCTATCTCAAAGTAGGAAATCTACTTCCGAGGTAATTTGAAAAGAGACTAGTGAATTGCGTAAAAAGAGGCTTTCGAAATAAATTTGGAGTGTATTGCGTTAAGCCGTGTCAGAAGATAGTGTTGTGAGATTTGGACCCTAATAAATTATTTAATCAACCACACAACGACAGATCGTTAACAGAAATAACGAGACTACGAAATCTGTCTTCTGACAATCAAGGCCACACATAATATACGACTGGGATATGCGAATATTAACGTTAAAATCCACTTGTAGCCAGTGTGCATCTCATGACAATTCTTTAAACCCTAACACGGTTAGGTTATATTGTTTTATTAAAAAGTTTCGGTGCCTACCTTCCACATCCGTGCTGTTTGTCGTTACGGAGTTCAGTTGTGCCTTAGCAGTCCAAGTCAGCCGAGTACGTCATTGACCATAGTTAGGTTATCAACCTAGTCCTGGATTGTCATGAACCTACAAATATCTCAATCTTCATTCATTTACTATTCGAATTTGAGGAGCTTCCTGAGGTATCTTCGAAATACAAAGTCCAATGCCAATGAAATTAAAATGGGAGACCTTTGAAAACATTCCATTTCCAACAAAAAAAAATTTTTTTTTAAATCGGTTTACAAATGACCGAGTTCTGAGGTAACAAACATAAAAAATACAACAACCTAATTAAGAACCATTTTCTTTAAGTCTGTTAAAAATATATTGAAGATGGTATGAGCGAGGAAGACCAACAAAGGGAACCGCGGGATTGTGAAAATATATATCAGTAATATTCAGGAATACTGTTTTGTATAAATATTTAATTTGTAATGATATCAGTCAAAAACTGTCTTGTGTGAGTAGCGTAAACAACTGTGTATTTCGCGCACGTGGCAGCAGGAAATGTCAATGCTACATAGACGGGACTGCACGTCTCACTAACACGGCGTCTCCTCAGTAACTTTGCAAACATCTCGGGAATCTGTTGACAACGTGGGCGTACAGACGTGGTATACTCATCACACATACGCGCGCCGAACTGAGATTTATTGGGTTCCACAATGTGGTTAAACTACCGACCAACCTCTCCCCCAGGATCTTACGGATGCGTGATTTAACCACATTTCCATCAACATAATAACTGAAGAAACAACTATCAGAGTTGCGTTTAGGGAGAACGGAAATAAATTGTATTTTTTTAAATATATTTTGTTTTATTTATACACAAAATTTTCCAATTATAATTTATGTAAAGTGCTTGTGATGAATTACCTTTATGTTAACGTATTGACGCATTTAAAAAAATTATTTTTTTTTTTGGAAGTTGCGGTACTCATTTAATTTTTTGTGTATGTATATTGTAAATGACTTCGACACTCAAATTAAATATACCTATTCGATATTTAGATACACAATGAATTATTTTATCGTTGAGTGACAAGGCGTAATAACAATTTTTTTTCACGCGTCAGTTTTATCTATCCAGAATTTGTGAGAATCGTGAAAAATAAAAATTTTAAAATATACTTTATTGCATTTTGGTTTCAAAAACCTTTTTAATTTTTTATTAATTTAGGTAGTCAGTTTTTATAATTTTGCTCTCCGAAAAATTTGTTTTAGATTTTCTCCGTTAATATCTCTCAAAATATCTTGTATGTGCACCATAATTTACAACGTTATCAATTATATACTTTTCAATTCGCTAATTGGCAGCAAATACTTTAAAACTTATTCAATTTATGAGTTCAAACCTCACTAATTTGATATTGTGAATTTGAATGTACGATTACGTGTTGTTTAGATATGTTCAGCTTTACAATGTAATCCAATGGGTTACAAGCCAGAAACATTCTGTGAAGTATTCTTCATATTATTCACTTAAATTACAAAAATCTTCGCACATTTACGCATTTCCATTTAAGAGATTATTTATACATTTTATTTTTCAATGTAGGTACTAAAGATAGAACACAAATGCCTACGTCAATAACCTAAGCTCCATGAATTTCTTCCCAGCGACATTCTGTGACCCACCATCACCGCCCGGGGTGCCCATTGAAGGATGAATGTTGGGTAGAGTTAATTTCCTGCGACAAACAACTGTGAGAACCAGATGGTATCGCCTTACACCGGGCGGTGTGACAACTCCTTATGGCCCTGTGGCCGCGGGCTCGCTCCGCACCAGTCGGTGTTGAGGCAGGGTACGAACCCCAGTGCTCGTGCCCCATCCCCCACAACTATTAAGTCGCTCCCCGGACAACCACGCCATATTCCTGCGACTAAACGTGCCATAGGCGCGCGTGGCAGTTAACATTTATGGGACAAGTGCATCAAGAGGCCAATAAGTTGGTCACCTAATTAATAAATGGTGAGGGGGGTTGTTCCTCTCCTGGGTAAGCTTAGATTGCAAAAGGTAAAATAGAGGTTCTTATAAGCAGTTTTATGTATACATTTTAAAAATATCGCTGGTAGAGGTATTACTATTTTTACATTTTTTTTTTGTATTTACATAATATTTGAGGGGGACGTGTTCCCCCTGTTCTCCTTCTCCCCATCCCTCCTTTCCGACAGGCTCCACCCTGGAACGGGCTGTTAGTTACCCTTTTTGCAGGGCCGGACAACCGAAGCGGTAACAGTGGCCAGGAGACCCAGGGACCACCAACTACAACTGTTCTCCCAAGTCCCTAGATTTGACTGACCGGGAACCGGAACTCCCAGTCGATTCTCTCCCAGTTGTATCCATGATGTGAATTTACCTCACCAAGGGATACCAAACCAACAGCCCTCTCAGTAACAACGCGAACTCATGGTCCCCAAATGATAGCCTCGCCCTACCGACCGGACATAGTATATAATGCTTTCAAGTGAGAAGTTTTAAAATAATGACGTCTACAGGAATACAAGTTCCATAAAATCTTGGAAATTTTAGTAGTCAAATTCTATAAGTTTATCAGTGTTTGTTTTGTTTTCGTTGTACATATTTTTCGAACAATTAACTGCAATTTAGCAGTCTTGTCATTGGTTATAACAATCAGTGCAAATTGAAGAAATCGGTAACTGTCATGATGTATATATAACCTTTATAATGATATACTAATTTCTAATTCTCATAATTCTTTTCGCAGAGATCGTATAACCATGAACTGCCTATGCCATAAGAAATAATATTTCGACTGGGATATTTCTTTGCGGCTTGTTTACATAATTTATTTTATTCCATCTCTTATTTTGAGCTATTTTGAGCCTGACAGTCTTATAGATACGTGTTTTTGAAAACGTCCTATCGGTTGTATAATTCATAATTTTTAATCTCTAGTTTTCTCGGTGATTTAATCACGTAATACATGATATTAGTTTAACACGGTGTAAAGTTTTCTTTATATTGGCTGTAGTAACAGTTAAGAGACGAAATAATATATATATCAACTCGGTTAATTTTTTAGTAGTTATCAAAATACCGCTTACAAATACATGAAGATGTGTATGCATGTTTATAAGAGCACTTTTGACAAATATTTATCTATAGTTTATTTGTTTATTTGTTATTAACACCCGATGTTTTAAACCGGCATTTTAAAAAAATATATCTTCATCTCATTAAAATGTATTGTGATATTGGGTAATTATTACATAAGAGGAAATTGAACTTACACTTATCCCCTAGTTATAACTTTCCCTAGAAATGTTGCATGAAAACATTGTTTTGAATTATATAACCGCAGCCAGCCTTAATTACTTCACTTAAGTCGTACCAGTGTTATTATTTGTATGAGCCTTCATGTTAACTATTCTCAGAAAGTTTCCATAGGTGCAAAACAGGTAGGTCATCAAACAGATTCTAATTTTTTCAGTCGCAATTGATAACAAGAGGTAAAGTATAAATAAATAAATAAAAACTTCTCAATGTATAGAGTAGGTTCTTATATTTTTTAGGACTAATAAGGTGTAGAGCATAGTTAAACACCAAGGAAATTTTTTAGAAAATCGATCTGGCATCGTTGTGTTCTATGATTTGTATTATCGTAAAATTAGGTGTATAGGATCACCGTGTGGTGAATAGGATCAAAATTGAAACAAATTTCTCGCCAACAACGTTTCCTTTTAAATGTTACGTTCTAATCAAACTATCTGTCAACAGCGTTAATTTGCCTATCACGAAAAAAAAAATAGGTTCTTAAGCAAATATTGCACAAATAATTTCGTTCTAAAACTTTTGATCCTGTTCACCCCAGCGATTCTATTCACCTCATTTTACGGTACCTATCTAAAGCAACAAACGGATGGCTTAAACCATTACACCGCACACGTTAGCAAACGTTTTTTTTATCTTTATTTTAATGTTGGTGGCAATGAAATGAATGCGAGGCATATTCAAGTGAGTCTGTGTAGCAGTGTAAGTGGGTTTATTACCGCCTCACACCTTCTCTTTTTTCACTTCCTTTCACAAAAATGGATAGGGATTTGTAATCTGCCACGAGCTACTAAAAACGGTTCGCAGTAAACCTATATTACTGGCAATCTGTAATGACAACATATTCGATGACTGAAATGACATATTTACTTCTAGATAGTACTAATATTTTAACGCGTTCCTTATTCAACGAGTGCCAATGTGTTAATCCTATTGTATCACTGACTTTCTTCCTGTCTAATAGGACATTAATTATAGTTACAGACAACTAGCATAGATTCAAAAGTTAACTACTGACTGCTCAGCAGTTAAATAAACGTTTTATGTCGATCATCAATAACGGTTTACCGGCTGAGCTAAGTGCAGTGTCATCATAATAATCACTATAGTTAACATGTAAAAAAATTTTTTACAGACATAATATAGTGCCGTTTATTCGTCGCCTTGTAAGACAATTTATGACATAAAATATTTAAGTGTGTGTTATATATTTTAAATACCACAAAGTGTGTTCGTTGTAATGGAAGTTTTCTATTCCTTTTCAAATATGTGAACGAAGGTAAACGAAAAAAATATTTTTTAATTTCATGTATACCCACATTAGGACTCGGCACCATACAACATTTAATCATTTTATTTGTACATCGCAACTGAATAAATTGTATTTAATTTACATTCGGCCTTTTGCTTAAATTTAACTTTTTTAGTTATGTTATATTTTACCATTTTTTATGTGTCGGTGAGAAATGTGTCGTGCTGCGCAATAATTTCCATACATTTTCGACTTGTACGCGCATGTTGACATGTAATCAAATCAATTAATCTCACTTGACGCACGACTTCATCAGAACCATTAATGGCCGCAGATGTACGGCGATTCAGGCCATTACGCACAGACAGCCGTCCGCTGCGAATCAGATTGGTGAAAATTTACGTCGCTGAGTCACGCAGCCGCAACATGGTAATTTAGTAAACACCGCGTATCCGCATGTTGCAGAAACGGTTATGTGCGTATGGTGTTTACGATAGGGGAAAACTGAATTAAGTTACATCCAGCATTACACCCGGATTAATGTCGGCAGCAGTTTTCGACTCGATTGAGTTTACATTTAAAAAATAAATGTCTAAATACCAATTTGGGGAGTAACATTCCAGCCCTCGCGCGTGCATATTTTGACGATTTTCTGTAACTACGGAGTAAGCAATGAAATATATTTTGTTGTCTGGAACAGGGGAAAAATAATAATTTCCTCAGAAATCTTTTCCAGTAAATAATATTCTTAGACCTATTCAAAAGAAAAAATCGCGATTTTGACATAAAAATTAATAGTACCTTCATAAAACATTATATATACACTTGAAGCACAATACAATGATAATACATATGAAATGTAGCAACATTGGTGCTTGTACAAATCATTAGAGGATGTAAAAATACGGGGGCTTGCATAAGTAAAGGTTGTTCGCGATAAAGTAAGCACTTTTGAAAGCCGTATTACCATAAACTGCAACTAAAAAGTAACATTTGTTCTAGACGTTAGTTTTTAGTAAGTTACAGTGCTATACTTTGCTTTCAATTTAGATAGTTTTGTTTATATTAAAACCTGATAGGAAACTATAAATAATTAGAAAGAAAAAATGTAGCTAGGGTTTCAAAAAGGCTCACTTTATCCTAAACCACCTATAACTTAAAACATTGCGTAAGCATCAAACAATATTATTCTAGATTAACTTTTTTTAAACGATTTCACATTACCAAGTTAAATTTTCTAACATAATTTACAGAAAGTAAACAAATGTTTAAATGTGCAAGAGTGATGTTAGTTTATATACGTCTGAAAACGGTTTCTTCTTTTTAATGTAGTATTTTGTTTTCGCTACGTGTTGGTAGGACTCATGTTGTAAGTCTCATATAAAAAACTGATATTTTTTTTATATAATTGTGCGGAAAAATCAATAACCGCCTCTCATGTGTTTCTCTTATACATCAGAATGCAGTGAAAACAAAGTTGGGCTGCCATTTCATACTAAGCTGAATAAGCATTGCCATCACAGCTGAACTTCTCCACTTGACGAAGTTTTTTTTAATAGTATTTTACTATACACTAATGAAAAGAAAGCAGTATAAAAATACAGACTGATCTGAAGTTAAAATCGTTCTCTGTTTTTATCCATTAATAGATCATTTAATCAATAGGCCTACCACATACATAAAGTATTTCTGCTAGGAGCCCATAAAAACATAATGAGGAAGAAATGAGTATTTAAAACTGTGTTTTTTAGTGTTTTCATTTTTAAAACTGCAATTATTGAAATTTCCACATTTAATGAATTTATGAAAGTGAACTCAAGGCCAAGATCAGGGTTTCTCACATCATACACGAGGGTCGGAGGTCATGACGTCACAATATAGTGGCTCCTGTTACTGAATATACAAATATATTTTACTTATTTAAAGTTGTGAATTAAGTTTTGTTTACCACTTTTTAATAAAAAGAACGGAATGCAATGACTACAACCTAGTACGATCATAATAAGCAAATAATTTAGGTACAATGATTTGTATCGACAAATTTTAACTGTTTTAAAGACATTTTCATAACTCACTTTTTTTTTTTTGGGAAAGTCTCCATCTGACTGGGCTAACTGTGTACACTGTTACTAAATATTTGTAGTGGCCGGAAAAAATCGCTGGTTCACTAACCTGTAGGCTAGCCTCCAAGAATACATGTTTATTCAAGCAAGCAGCAGCTGTCCATTAGCTGCTCGATGACTCAGTGAAATAGGCCTAGGTCCCAGACTACTCAGATATGCCTAGGTTTAGTTACATTGTAATTATTGGCTCAGCGAATTCCAAGGATTGTCAAATAAGTAAATGGCCAGTTGTGAAAGCGGTACCAACTTATATTTTCTGGGATTCTAGAGTGTGCCTAAAGAAAAGTTAAAGAATTCTGTTGGAATCGATCATTAAACACTGTAGTTGTTTCAATAAATGTTGATACTTGAAAATAATTAAATGGAGTTTTAGGTTCGTTTATTTCGTGGCCGCGAGCCGGGAAAAAAATCGAGGAAGCAACCCATAACGATGTAAACAGCCATTAGCTATTGAGAACATTTACTCTTCTGCCTTGTACTTGTGTTGACCGTTTCGGTACTCCAACATATTGTCATATATGCACCAGCCTGGCGGTCAACGATCCTAGTGTGAACCATTATCTAAATTTCTTTACTTCAGTGATCATATGACCACCAGAGTATCAAGACGCAGTACTTGCTGATGACGAACTATTTGGACAGGAATATTTCACGAATATTCAAGCACCGACCACTTGTACGTTAGTTAGTATTCAGTGGAACAACAGACAGTAAACGATTTGACGGGGCTTGAGTATGTATAGGCTCATAGATTCTAGCTTGTGGGTCATTGAAATCACAAAATTGTCCTGTCCCTACGTAGAACCTGTATTTGTTCAGCACCGCGGCAGTATCATATCTGTTACACGTGTGGTATGGCCAAACTAAAATCTTTTAACCAAACATTCTTTGTATGACATTCTAATTTTTCATTTTACTTTTCTGTGGAATTATTGTTTAGGAATTAAAACTGTAATGCAAGCAGGCCCTTGTGTCGCCGGAGGACCCTTCATACCAGCATATACAAGACGAGTAGTTCTTAATATCGACAAAAGCAAATTGTCTAAGGTGCAAATATGTTTATTTTAATTGTTAGTGTCACTCGTATGTAATACACATAAGGTTTGTTTTCGTGGCATACCTAATGCAAAGTCTAAGTTCAAAGGTGAAGACGGTGTAACTAGATACTAGGAATACTTTTTTTTAGATTGATGAGAATGTAACTGTCGCACACATTGTTATGAGGTTTAAGAGTGTTCAAGTCCGATAAATCCATTATTTTATATCATGTTAGTTTTTTAGACGATATTTGTGAGTATAGTTTCCTCTTAAAAACAATTCTAGCTTTCAAAACGACGCATCAAAGTCAAAATTGGCATGTTACGCTGCCATGCAAATAGTAAAAACCACTAGAATTGCTAATAATAAATAATATATAGTTAAATAACATGCTGGGAGCACGCCATTTACTCGAAAACAGTTTTCCCGAACTGTGATTTCAGCTCTCTATTCTGCATTCAAATAATTTTCCCAAAAATCATTTTACCGAAAATCGTTTCGCCGAAAATAATTTATCAGAAGAGTAATTTCGCCGAAAATCGTTTAGCCGAAAAGTCACTTAGCCGAAAGTCGTTCTCCCGAATGTCGTTTTCCTGAATGTCGTTTCACCGAATTTTTCAGTATGTTCCTTAACTTCGCAAAAAGTCGTTTACTCGAAAGTCATTTCACCGAAAATTATATTTTTAGGTAGTCATTACCAAAATTCGTTTTCCCGAAAGTCATTTCGCCGAAAATTGTCGTACTCCTGTTAACGTCTGAAAATATAGTTTTGTTTCGGGAAAATGGTTTTCGGATAAATGGCGTGTACCAAACATGCCATGGGCTATGTAACAAAGTATAAAGAAAACGTCCAGTTATCTATTCTTGTGTATTAAACATAGGTGAATTTTCAAGTTTTTTCTTGTAGGTTTGCAGTTTTTTAATTCAAAATATTGCGTGTAGACTTCTAAATGCTTTGTTGCGTAGCTCATGGAATGTTATTTAACCATGAATTATTTCATTTAAGTAAGTCAGTTTGTTTTTATTTTTTGCATGGCAGCGTAACATGTAAATTTTGTCTTTGACGCACCGTTATGAGAAAAACTAAGCGAGCTAATATTATTTCGTAAGAGGAAATTGTACTCACATGTATCGTCTATAAAACTATGAATATTTAATAAAAATATCAAATTATGATTTTATCGCACTTGAACACCCTTAAGTAACAGACGCGGTTTTATAATGTTCTAATAGTTTAATTTACTTAGGTTGTAATTTTCATTAGGAAACATTTTAATATAATAAGCTGTAAAATATTTTAAAAGTGAAATGTTAATAGAAACAATGTTACACAAATACGTTAAAATCTGGATTCAGTTTCTTGGACGTACTCCATTGCAAAATTGAACGACTGTCAAAGAAAAACTAAACAAATAAAAGAAACCATAAAATAAGCAGAGTATGCTTAATCAGCAAGATACAAACACAACATGAAATTCCAAGATGGAATCGGGTCAAATAAAAATAAGAAAAAACAGATAATAAATGAAATTAATAACAAATAAAATAAAAATCAAATAACATGCGACACAACGATGAGACGAAACAACAAACACAGTAGATATCAGACACGAACAGAAAAAATAACAAAAGAACACAACAAGTAGACGAGACAAAATGCAACAGATATCAGACATATACAGACAAGACAAACGACACAATGAAGAGACGAAACAAAACACAGTAATTTTCCAGTGTTACGACGTTTCGGGAACTGGAATCTGTTCCCGTCATCAGGTAGACACACAGGGTTCAGGAACACGAGTGCGACTGATGACGTCGTAACACTATTTATAGTCATGAACTCCCATTGCATAGTTCTTTCAAAGATCATACGTTAAAATCATTTAGTCAGTGTTTACATGAACACTATTTACAGTTTTTTTTTTAGAATAGTGTACATGTCGTTCAGATATTGTATTGCTGTGTTTTTAGTTACAATTTAAAACTCCCGCGCACAAACGTTTAGTTTGCCCCTACTCAATTCTACCTCCACTTTCCCGTTGTGGTGTACAAGATGTTGCGCTAAGGGTGTGGGAGTTTAATGAGGAGCCTACAAGGTGGCAAAGTTTTAGTACAAAATTATTGTACCATAAGAATAGATAGGTTTGAGAATAGTTGTTTGTTTATCAAAAGCCATTATTTGAATGATTGAATGAAGAAAAACTGAATTTCAAAGGAAGATTAGTATTACCCGTTGAAGAGAAAATGGCAACAGATAGTCGGGTTCGAGTAATATTGTTCATTATCGAAAACAAGTATCAGCCCTTTAAAAGCAGTACGTAATAAATATTTTTAAATTTTCTTAAAAATTATTATTTTTTGTATTATCGAAAGCATCATTCTGAACAAAACACCACCGCAAAACTTGTATGAAAATTATGATCATAATCGGTTGGGTTCGAGCTTTATCAAAGATTAATCGAAACTTAATTTTACCATTTTAAATCCATTAGAAATAGGTTCATACGAACTTGTACGCTATACTGCTTGGATATTAGAAGCTACTTAGTAAATTTGACAAATCGTGACTAGTCAAACTTTATTTAAATGATGAGCCAGTACAATTCAAGAGTTAAACAACAAAAGTGGTTGCAGTCGTTAGCAAGCACTGTTGTAGTTAAATCACAAAACAGTTGTGTGTAAAAGAGTGCTTGCCGTCTTGCGCTCATGAAAGCGTTGGAAAAATTCTTTACCACAATCACTGAAGGGAAATGGTGCACGCTGAAAATCAGTCATGTGTGGGAATAAGCCGCAAATAGGCTTAAACCGTCCACAAACGCGTACTTGTATGCTATCAGCGCGCAGTTAGATCGTATATAACGCAGGGAGCCGGATATCGACAGTCAGTTGGCAGCGAGCCTTTGTAGAGTGAGGACGTATTGCTCTTCGCTGCGCGCTATGAC
>PNEQ01127071.1:0-19765 GCA_003012365.1 Medauroidea extradentata | reverse complement strand
TTATTTACGTGTTTCGTAATTGTAATCATAAATATTGCAGGCCTAAGGTCTAGTTGATAATAAAACGAGCTGCGCAGTGTATGTGTTGATTTTCGAGTGGACAAGCACATGAAACGACTAGTTTTCATAATTGAAGGAGTTATTTACTTATAGTTTTCGGAATAGTTATTTAATCGTATCAAAATAATATGCCGATGCGGGGCTGAAGATATACGTAGACCTACTTCGCGTGTGTTATAAAACTGCGTCTGCATTTAGACAAGCCGAACTCTAATGTAGTCTTAGGACGTCTCACATGCGATATTGTTGGCCTTTTATCTACGAGTCGGGTTCACATTGATCGTGAGAAAACACAGTAGGAACGCAGTAAGAACAAATGTACAGAAACTGAGATTGTAGGATATTAACTTGCAGTTAGTGGTACTCATTGCTTGTGTATTTAACGAGTACCTATACATTGTAGATAACATCTTTAAGTTGAAAGTTTTTACAACACTCTTTATTGGCTACATTACTGCTTACCATTAAACGCAGTGCAATTTCTCAATACATGCAAAGCAAAATTTCTATACCTTTGAATTAAAAATATGGTTATTAGCAGGGAAAGAAAGGTTAGCGATTTAGCGAGGGAGGGGGTGAAGGACATTATATTCAGAGCACTGAGCTCAAAACATTGACCGGCCGCCACTGTGTGGTGGTACAGTCCCTCCATTTCCTTAGCATAGGCAGTGGAGGCACAAACTGCTCTCGAGGTTGAGTACTGATAATTTTGTGGGTGTCGTGAAGGAAGGAAACCTATCTGGTCATAATGTAGAGACTTTTTAGCGGTAACAGTAATTTATTTTGTTGATCTGTCCCGTACAGTTTTCTTACACTTGTCTCGGTAAACAACAAGAACAAATACAGACATGTGAGCAACCACGACTCATGGGTGATTTACTCTTTTAGCAACACTTGCTCAACAAAATATGCAGTTATTGGAACACTCAGTATCTTTTAAATCAAATGTACAGAGTGCCGCGTCCTTGCCTCATAAGAACATTTCACGATTTACAATTATACAGTTTCCAATCGCCACCACATGGCCCGCGTCCGAAACTTGCCAGAGAGCATCCTTTACCCTTTGACCGCACTCCTCCGCGGCATTAGATAAAATGGTACTTCTTCCTCTCCCCACAACGAGGACTAGCCTCTTGCAGGGGTTTCAAAATGGCGTACTTCCAGAAATGTTCTTAAAAAGCTCAATATCCCGTTCCAGGTGCAAAGTAGCAGTGATAGTAATACAAAAATAAAAGAAAAAACCTACCGTTCAAAATTACATACAGTATGTATTGTAATACAATTAGAGTAATAAAATTTAAATACGCATGTTTGGCGTCCCCTGTCAACAGGAAATAAGGTATTTCCATTACCCGTACATGATGCCCATTCTTGAAAGCGCCCAACTGACTGTCTGCAGTCCACTCCTTGGTTTGTTTGAATACAATTTCCAAAAGTTGAAATAACTACTTGCACAGTAACTTTACAACAAAAAGTAATCTAGGTAACTTCTTAAAAGTAAAAGCTGATTAATTTGAGACCAAAGACGGCTAGTCTATGGTAGAAATGAATAATTATATGGAACATACACTAGCTTACAATTAAGATTTTGTTACATACATACAATAGGATGAATCATGATATAAACAAGAAACATTTGTAACTCAGATCAATTTTCCTATTCTTGCACCCAGGCACGGTAGTTAAACTTTAAATAAACTATTTACTTAAATGGAATTGACTCACAGCCCACTGTAATTAGTTAAATTCCAAGTTTACCTACAATTAATTCCTTTCAGTTGATGCACAATCAAATTATATGTTGGTTAAATTGACAATTCACTCAAACACTTCAGTCACAAACAAATACATTCCTGTACGTAAAGGTGACAATTATATAAAAACTAGCCGGCCGGCTGTGGCATTGCCCGCGTGTAATTATGTAATGTCAACTATAACTCTGGATAAAATATGTGATGAAGGCATTTAACAGCCAGCGTACTCAGTAACAGCGAACTATAAATTGTCTTAGCTCAGTGTAAAGAGCACGTGCAATATGCTCATATGATGCCATAGTAATTCCCATCGCAAAGTCTCTCACGGGACACGAACCCGTAACCCCACCCCTTCCACACCACAAACTTAGCTGAGTGAATGTTAAAGGCATGCCGTGATAATTCTTTCGTACGTACGGGCTACAGTCCAAAGAAGTTTTATTTATGAGTACGTTGGCAAAAAGAAACGACTGTTGAGTTATTTCTCCGTGATCATTCTATTTTTTCGGGAGACTGTAACATTTTACTGCTTTTCACCTACCTCATTTTCGAATTTCATAAAAACCTGATTTTGATTTGTAGATATTTACATAAGCTTCATTCTTATCAAAAAATCATCTTGATATCTCAGCAGGTATAAGCGGTACAGATGATTATCTGAAATCACATTAAATTTTTTTAACAGCTTTCAAGGATGAATTTTGAAAAATCCTGGAATTGCTTTTTTTTTTATATTTACGTAAGATTTATTTTAAAGCAAAAATCATGTCAATATTTCCACTGGTTTAGGAGATAAGTGGGATTAATATTAAAAAAAAAAAAAATTAAGAGCTTTCAAGGACGAATTTCGAAAAATTGTAAAAATACTTTAAGATATTTACTTAAGCATCATTGAAAAAAAAAAAAACACTTCACTATCTAAAATGGTTTAGGAGAAATCACGGAGTAATAAAAAACACATTTTACGGCTTTTCACCCCCTTAATTTTCGAATTTCACAAAATCGAAAAATTCGCCAATATGCATTTCTTTGGGTAATATTATGAAGTTCAAAAATTTATGATAGCATTCCCGGTTAATGAGATATGAAGGACTCTTTTAAAACACATTTCACCCCCTTAATTATCGAATTTTGAAAAATCCTTTCTTAGATGGTGTCTACGGGGCAAGGGGAAGCTTCCCTCAAAATTTCATGGTTCTAGGTAAAGCAGTTTGGGCTGTGCGTTGATTAGTGAGTGAGTGAGTGAGTGAGTGAGTGTGTGTGTCAGGAAACTTCATTTTATATATTAAGATAAAGGTGTTTATGCTGAAATCACATTATAGCCATAGTTGTATTCGTCACTCACTATTAACGTCTGTAGGCTGCATTGGCCTCAAAACTAGGTTTAGGCTGGATATTGAGCTTTTTAAGAACATTTCTGGAAATACGCCATTTTGAAACCCCTGCAAGAGGCTAGTCCTCGTTGTGGGAAGAGGAAGAAGTCCATTTTATCTAATGCTGCGGAGGAGTGCGGTCAAAGGGTAAAGGATGCTCTCGGGCGAGTTTCAGACGCGGGCCGTGTGGTGGCGATTGGAAACTGTATAATTGTAAATTGTGAAATGTTCTTATGAGGCAAAGACACGGCATACTGTACATTTGATTTAAAAGATACTGATTGTTCAAATAACTGCATATTTTGTTGAGCAAGTGTTGCTAAAAGAGTAAATCACCCATGAGTCGTGGTTGCTCACATGTCTGTTTTTGTTCTTGTTGTTTACTGAGACAAGTGTAAGAAAACTGTACGTGACAGATCAACAAAATAAATTACTGTTACCGTTAAAAAGTCTCTATATTATGACCAGATAGGTTTCCTTCCTTCACGACACCCACAAAATTATCAGTACTCAACCTTGAGAGCAGTTTGTGCCTCCACTGCCTATGCTAAGGAAATGGAGGGACTGTACCACCACAATATGTGAAATAATCCTACACTGAAGTTAATTTCAACCGAGGTGTGTTTGCTTTGTGTAGACAGCAAATATATGTAGAAAGGTTAGAAACAGTGTATTGTCAGTCTCACGAAAGACTTTAAACTATAATAGTCGTCCTCCTGTCTTATGAAATAAAGAGAATCACACAGAATCACTCTAGCACCTGTAATATGAAAATGAAGCAAATTAATAATAGGCAATATTATTTGTTCCCCAAGATGGGAATCATGGAGGAAGGAAACTTATAATGAATTATTTATTTCACAATGTTCTCGGCAATTGCTGAAACAGGTGGTAGCGAACATTCTCACCATCTATTTACATTAACATTTCTATTCTTTATCTCAGTCATTTTAAAGTTAATATTACATTTTAACACAATTCACTAAAACACTCGTTAATAGCTAAATTGACAATTATTGGGACTCATATTACAAAGGGAATATGTTTATTAATAGGTACAGTTTAGTATTGAAAACGTACTATATTAATAATATTTTATAATATCTTTACTTAGGCCTAATTACAATTACTTTTGAAAGTGGAACATGTGAATTTCGCCCATTTTTTTCACTTTTCACATAAACAAATGAATTTTATTCTCAGTTACTCAATGAAATCACGTGAGTAAAAATTTTACTCCGCAAAGATTCTCAGAGTAATTACTTCATAGTTTTGGGACACCACCAGAGTAAGTAAAATTTTACTCCAGAGGTTTTGGGACAGGCACGGAGTAAATTTTACTCGCAGAGTAACGTTTTGAAATGCCACCCAGAGGTTCTACCACAGATGTACACAAGTGTGTGTTGCCAACGCCCAACAGTTTACAATAGCCTACAGTAACTATATGCACAGATTCATGTTCACAATTCAGAAGAAGTTGTGTTGTACCAAAAAAGAAAACCTTACTCAAAACAATGTTTATAATATTTTATTAGCCATGAGATTTTTTTTTGGCGAGCCCCCAAATCCCGCTACGCCAACGTGAGGCCCTGCACAGTTCTGTGGGCCCTCCGGCATGCATGTTAGTATCTAGGCCGAGTGGAGGATAGGATGGGTCTCAGGGCCAAGCCCTATACGCCTTAGGTCGGTTTTAACCTGTAGAATGGTCGCATGCATCGCGGCTAAGCAGGGTTGTCTGGTGTCATGGCCGCGATTGGGGCCATGAGCACACCCCGAAAGAGGAAGGGTCTAGATGGTAGGGTACAGCAAACAAACAAAGCGAAGAGAGTGTTGGATAAATATGTACGACAGTCGCGGAGGATAAATTAATTCCTTTAAAGGAGCTAGGGCAGGAGATAGTAGGGCAATAGTTAGTTAGCGAAGATAGACTTGGTTGTGGTTCTGTAGTGGTCCCTATTCTGTGCACTATGTGCCGTATGGGTCACTTCCTCATTTGAGATGGCTTGTGACCTTGGGTGATGCATGCGCAGCAGCTGCAGGCCAGTGCGGTGTGGCTTGGAGCGACGAGGCATCGCCGTGCTGTTATCTCCGCTATCGTCCTTGCTGTCTGATATTTGCTTGGCTGGTGATGCCTCACGCGGTCGCCGTCGCGAAGTCGCTCTGTGTTGTTCGACTCTTGGCGGTGTCGATCCCGTGTCCTTTTTCCTTTGCTCTGCGTATCCTGTGCTCGGCTCGTAATCCATTGTGGTATCAGTGGGCCTGGTGCTTGCTCCAGCTGTACCTGATACAATATTGTGATCACTTACGTTGCTAGGCGGTGCAGTGTTGTCTTGCTCTCTGTCGCCGATTCTTGGTGGCTGCGGTAGGTCTGCGTCTAAGGCTCCTGGTGTGGCAGAGCGCGCCTGTTCCTCTTCTATCTGTGCACACTGCTCTGTGTCTTGCTGTGGGTTGTGTACCTCTACACTCCGTGCATGGTGTATGTCGTTCTGAGGACCTCCCGCGTGCGGCGTGAGGCCGTCCTTATGACGTAGGTGTTTGCGCTCATCGCCGTTATCACTATATGGGGTCTGCTCCATTTTGGACCGAGCCCTGCACAGAAGTTTTTCGGTGCGGATGATGGCAGGTGCTCCTTCACGAACACTTTCTGACCGACCCTGAGCTGGTTTGGTGGTCGCGTCGTTACGGGTACCCACTTCGGAATGTACTTATTTTGATTCTCGCGCGCTATACGTATGTTGCTTTCGCGTCTCTCTCTGCGCTGTTCTCTGGGTTTGTCGCCTTACTGGCCTGCGAGCAGTTAAATTCGCCTGGCAGTGGTAGTTCACGACCTTGGAGTAGCGCAGCTGGGGAGTACCCAGTGGCCTCGTTTATTCTGCGCCGTATGGTGAATAGCACCTGGAGTAGGTGGTAGGCCTATTTGCTGTGATCTTGGCTGTTGCGTAAGCGGAGGCGGAGTTGTATTTTTATATCCTTATTTCGCCGTTCAGTCGGGTTCGCCCTGGGATGATACACCGGGCATGTGCGCTGTTACGTCCCATTTGATACACATGTCTCGCCATTCCTTACCGCTGAATTGGGTACCATTATCTGACAACATTTCTCGCAGGTAACCCCATCTGGGGAAAAATTCTTTTTCCAGTACTGCAGCAATGTTACTGATGCGGGCATTGTTTGTGGCGTATGTCTCCGGCCATCTTGAAAACAGGTCCGTTATTACCACTATGAACCTTTTGCCTCGTGAAGTAGTGGGGTATGGTCCCATAATATCCAAGGCTACCGTGTCGAAGGGTTTGGTTAGTACCCTGGCTTGTTGCTGCTAACTGCCATCTGTGCGCCTGGCCTTGAAATGGTTGCTTGGCAGGCATTTACGGACATATTCTCGTGCTTGGCACGCTATACCGGGCCAGTGAAAATGTTGCAGGACGTTCCGCATGGTTTGTTTAGCACATGGGTGTCCGGCATGTTGACTGCTGTGCATGAACGCAAGAACTCGTGCCCTGTCTGTGGAAGGTACATACATTTTCCACTTTTCGCTGCCTGCGCACAGCTGTGTTTCCAGTCTGTCGTCCACGACGTGCCATCTTTCCAGTACCTGCTGACCGCATTGTTTATGTTTTTCCAATGCATCGGGCGCAGTTTGCTTTGAAGTTATTACATCATTATATAGCTGGTCAATGTGGGTGTTATCTGTGACTGTTGTACTGTTGCACATGATTGCGTCTGTACTGTTTGTTTTGGATACCGGTGGCACCATTTACTCCCACTCCTCTTCGTCGCGCGCAGTCGTGTTTTGTTCCGGTTACCTTGACAGTGCGTCCGTTGCTGATTTTCTGCTCCTGGTACATGTGCAAGTGGAAGTCGAATGACTGTAATAATAGGGCCCATCTGATGAGTTTGCTACGGGCCTCGCAAGTGTTGTGTAGCCATACTAAGCACCGGTTGTCTGTGTGTCGGTACTCGAAGTAAGGCCTGGACCACTTGAATGCCCACACTACCGCGGGACATTCTCGCTCGTTGACGTCGTAGCGTTTTTCTACTGGGCCAAAATTTGCACTGCTGTAGTCTATGATGTGCTGTTCCCCGTTCTTGCCCAGCTGAAACAGCACTGCTCACATTCCTTGTTCACTGGCATCTGTTTGTACGTATGTAGGTTTGTTGGGTTTATGGCGGTCTAAAGCCGGACATTGTCTGAAACTGGCCTTGACGTCTTCGAAGCTTTTTGCAGCTGCTGATGTCCAGCTGAACTTTGTGCTGGGTGACAGGAGCGCAGTTAAGAGCACTGTTATTACTGCGAACTCTGGAATGTATTCCCTCAACCAATTTATTAGGCCGAAGAATTTGCAGACTTGTTTGCGGGTGTGTGGTGGGGTGTATTCTTCAATGATTCAGAGTTGTTCGTGGTTGGGTTTGTTTCCGTCTGAATTTATTATGTACCCCAAAAATTTTATTTGCATTTTGCCAATGTGGCATTTATGGTTGGTGCACACTAGACCATTTATTGCGAGCCTTTCCAATACTAGTGACAAGTGGTGTATGTGCTTTTCCCATGTCGAGATACGCAACTACACTCTCTCCAATTATCCTGTCTAGCTCCCGGACCTTCATTGCCAGGAAGGTTGACGGAGCACATTTCAACCCGAAGGGCATTGTGCAGAATTGATACCGTGACCCGTCTGGGGTGGTGAATTCCGTCTTGTGTCGGTGTTCTGGTTTTACTGGCACTTGACAATAACCGCTGCGCTAGTCTAAAGATGTCAGAATTTTTGCGTTACCCAACATGTTGGGAGCGGTTTTGACACTTATGTATGGTGGCGCTGCGGGTGCGTGACAAAATTTTGTGGCCTCAGATCCACACAAAATCTCCAAGTGCCGTCTTTTTTAGGAGCTAAGGTTACGGCGGAATTGTATCGGCTGTCGGAGGGTTCAATTACACCGTCGGCGAGCATCTCCGTTATCTGTTGTTTAATTATTTTTGCCTGTGTTTGCAGATATTCCCGCCGGGGGTGTGAACAGTGGTCTGTCGTGTTCCGTTTCTATAGCGTGTTCCGTGATGTTGGTGTGCTTACACGGGTCGGCGCTCGCGAAAACGTCTCTGCGCTCGTGCAAGAGTTTCTGCACTGCTGCTCGGTATTGAGGTGGTACGCTGTGGTCTATATAATCTAGGTTAACTGTTGTTGTTGCTGTTTGTGTGTGGGGTTCAAGGTTATACACAGTTCTGTATTCTTTTTGCCCGAAATGAATTCGCATGGCGGCAGTCTCCACGATAGTGTTTTGTTCAGTTAACCATGTCAATCCCAAGATAGCATCTTCCCTTAACTCGCTTACTACATACGCTACTGTTTGTGTCTCAATGTCGCGTATTTTAACTGTGATGTTGGCCTGTCCCATTACTTCACCACTGGAGACAGTGGTGGCTAGTTGCACTGATTGTTTACATTGATTCAGATTCCGGGTGTCTACAAGATGTGGGCGGACAAAGTTGTGTGTAGCAGCGGTGTCAACAAGAGCATAACACATTTTACCATTGATAGCAATTGGAATGTGGATTAACTTACAGTTCTGTGTGCTGTTGATGCTGAGTTGGTGGAGTAGTACCTGCTGCGGCATCCAGTTCGTGTCTGTTGTTGTGGCGATTGGGGGGAGGGCGACATCTGGCCGTCCTACCCCTGCTCCACGTTTCCCGCTGGCGGTGGCCTTGCTCCACCTCCCATTGGGTGCTTCGGTGCATTGGGACACTCACTGTGCCAATGGTACATCTGTTGCCCGGGGCAGTACCTGCAGGGATACTGTGGTTTCTGTGTTTTGTCCCACTTTCTTCTCTCGTCGTGTTGCACTTTCTTGACGTAGCTAATTTTCTCCGGTGGTGCCATGGTTTTGTGCGCGTGAATCGGCCGTGTTCGGTCTCCCTTGTCACTATCGCCCCCTGCTGCATAGCTGCTGCTGTGAGGACGTGGCATGGTTTAGCTTGGGCTGGTCCGTGCCGAGCCGTCGTATGAGGGACTGTCTATGACCATTATAGATCGCATGAAGTCCTTGTAACTACTGTGAATTAAGGGTGCAACTCCGCTGCGAAATTCTGGCAACACTGTAGAGGCTACAACCTCGAGCACTTCTGTTGTTGACATACTGCGATGGGATGGTACTGTTTGATCAAGTTAAATTTTCGCATAGCAAACACGGTGAGTGACTCGCCTCGCTGCTGTGTTTGAAGCACTGTACGGCTACGCGCTTGTAAAGACAAAAATGTGCTGGCAAATCGCAGCTGAAATGCGTTGAGAAACTCGTCCCATTTCATACTATAATGCATCACTGACTTGAACCAGTGTTTTGCGTCGCCTGACAGTTGGTTTCCTACACAAATAGGTCACTCATCTTCACACACTCCATACCGGTGCTTTCTGGTTGCGCAGTCTTCTATGAATGCTTGTGGGTCTTCTGTTGTTGCCCCTGAAAAGTTCAGTAATGATTGGAACCTGTTTGGTGTTTTTGGTGTTTGAACTTCCAGTCCTGCGCACATGTGTCTCGCTTATGGTAAGCTGGTTGGTGACGTGGGTGGTAACACTGAGGGGGTCCCCGGGTGCAGTTCGGGTTGCGTGTTCTGTCCTATTATTTGCGCATGGACGTGGCTTCGTCGCGTGCACTCGTGGCATTTAAATCTGGTGTCTGTCGGTGTTGGCCGCTCGTTCCGCGGTACACACCGCTGATGTGCTTGGTATCCACACATCTCACACTTCCATACATCAGTCCCTGTGCCATAACACACTGGCTGTTGACAGCATGTAGGTTGCAGCTCGTTCCCGCTTATTAAATTGTGGATGTCCTGTTTGGTCCCTGGTTCACATCTCGCGCAAGTGAATTGTCCATTCTACATGCTTCCCGCTTCACGTGGTGTTACGCAGTGTGCATGATATTGGCTCCTGCATGTCCTGCAGTTGAGTGTTGGCGGTCCGTTCCCGTCGCACCATAGGAGGTTACCGCACTGTTATTGCACTGTCATTAATGTTTGCTCTTGTGACAGATGTTTACCTCCGTTGCACGGACATGGTGTGGTTAGCAGTGGGTTACGGAATCCGGTGCTATCCCATGGTCGCATACAGTCCCAGCAAAGTTCTGAGTTTAACCCGAGTGATGTTTGTGCGACAGTTGTCCTGCGTGCGTGGTTTGTGCGTTCAATTGCCTCCCAGAGGCGTACTTTCCCGTCTGTGCTGTCACATTGGCAAATTGACCCAGCGCATTAAAATTCACCAATGTGTGAATTGCCGACTGGCCTGACGCAGGCATGACACAGTGCAGCCGCTAGTCCTCCCAAAGTTTGCATTTTTGGGCTGTGCTAGCCTCGCACCTAGGTGTCGGATTTTTCACGTTCGCGGCAGACCCCCTGTTCGCTCGGCCAATGGGGTGTTGTTTACCGTTCCGAGGACGGTTGGGGGAGGGGGGTGCTGTGCGTGCTGCCTCCCTCTAATGTCACGCCTGTGGTATGCGCATGGCCCGCCTGTCTCGCCGTGCTGTCTCGTTTTCGCGCGCGTTTGCACACACACTGTCCCGTTTCTGTACTGTACATACACTGTTGTTTGTCCTGATAGTTTTTTTTTCACTGTCCCGTCACCGACTTGTACGCTCTGAAAAGTTTGTTTAGAATTTCACTTGACAGTCCAAACACCTTCACATACCTGATGTTGCTGGCGATGTATTGATAACATGTCGATGTTGCCACATGTTGCAGGGCGCCACTTTATGTGTTGGTGGTGATGGCAAAGGGGGTGGGGGCATCATACTTACGCCCTGGAGGGTGCCGGCTGCTGCTGGTGACGGCCGTGAGTCAACCGCCCGTGTGGCGAGTCTCTTCTGTATCCTCCACGTCGAAATGTATGCTGTCGTGAGGCTGGAAAGCGGCTGGTTGGTAGGACTAGCTCCCGAAAGACAATGAAGTGGCTGTGGCCAAATAACTTACCTGCGTGAATAGGTTTCACCACTTATTTATTGTGTTATTATTGGCACACTGTATATTGCACGTACGTGCCTTAAGCGGTCCCTACGTCTATAGCTAGCTGGTGGCTAATTCGGTAAACGCCAACACTGGTTACGCGATGGTGAAATTATGCTGTAAAGATAGACCTCTGGGCGCAAGAGCTTGCAGGGATGGAGGTGGCTCTACTCCTGGACGATTAAGTTAGTGTTACGTTAATAAGGTTCCTGAAAAACTAGATCAAATCACTATTGCAGCTACATGATACGACAAGATACAGTGATGGTCCAGGAGCCGCGAACACGTGGCCAACCACCTACACGCCCGAGACAAGACTGTCGAGCAATGGCGCCCGCTCCCGCTAGTAACTGAGAGCACCCGCCAAAACTATTCACATGGCGACTTTAAGCATGTTGTGTTGAAGCTGTGTACATACAAAGACACTAAAATTTACTTGATACACATATGAGCCCTTGGAGATGGTAACATAATTGGGTTTGCTGAAATGGCATAAATAAACTTACATTGGGAAATTAATTTAATTGTACCTCCGCTCCGGTTGGCTTGTTAAGCTGTCTCTCTAAGTCCGAGCTGGCACTGTTTATTATTCTAACACACGTAGAACACTTGGATACAACACATTAATCACTATTCTTATTTTAAGTATAAAAAGATGTTGACGCGTTGTGTAGTCTTTGTGGTTGTCAGGTTGTCGGTCTGGGCCGCTCTCAGCGATCCAGCGTCGTTGAACAATTATGAAGCACTTTACCTAATAAATTTGTTTGCCCTACTTGTGGGTGCTCAATAATTCCCTAAAAAATATGGAGACTGCCTCTCCAATATTACTTTGCCCTAGCAACTCCCGCACTGTCTGTTTCAGGCAACATTCGTTCCGGCATTTGTGCACGTCGTGATCAGCGATCGCATAATGCTTGTTATAACGACCAATGTCCCTTGTTTAGCTGGTGTTGGGGTGTGTTGCGGTGAGGTTACTTGGTTTATTTACTTTAAATATTGGTACTTTCTTTTGTGTTCGCTTGCTAACCAAGTGGCCACATTAACTTGAGCGCTCAGTTGGGCCCGTCAGTACCGGGCACGTGCAGGGTGCCTTCAGAATGCCATGGACCGTTGTCGTGAATACTGCCCGTGTCACTGGTGTGTGTTGACGAACGGTCGCGATGCACGCGTGAGCTGTTGAGCACACGTCAGTTGTGTGTTTCTGTTATACATTTGTTCTAACGTCTCTGATTCTGTTGTTTAACAGTTCTAAGATGTGATATTCTGTTGTGTGACATTTCTAACATATGTGGTTCTGTAATCTGTGGTTCTAAGTTGTGTGTTTCTGTCATTTATTGTTTGTTCTGCCATCTGTGTTTCAGCTGTATATTGGTTCTAACATGTAAATTTCTGCTGTACGACGTTTCTAATGTACATGGTTCTGCAATATGTGGTTCTATGTTACTTGTTTCTGTCATTCGTTTGTTCTGACATCTGTGTTTCGGGTGTAAGCTAAATTGGTTCTAACATGTGAATTCCTGTTGTACGACGTTTCTAACGTGGTTCTGAAGTATATGGTTCTAAGTTGTGTGTTTCTATCATACATTTGTTGTAACATCTCTTATTGTAATTTTTAGTAGTTCTAACATGTGAATTTCTGTTGTGCGATGTTTCTAATGTACATGGATCTAAAATATGTGGTTCTAAGTTGTGTGTTTCTATCGTCTGGCTGTTCTCACATCTGTGATTCGGTTGTACATTTGTTCTATCATGTAAATTTCTGCTGTACGATGTGGCTAATGTACGTGGTTCTTCAATATGTGGTTCTTAGATCTGTGTCTCTATCATATATTTGATCTAACGTCTCTGGTTCTGTTGTTTAATAGTTCTAAGATGTGAAATTCTGATGTGCGACGTTTCTAACACATATAGTTATAAGATATGTGGTTCTAAGTTGTGTGTTTCTTTCGTACATTTGTTCTAACATATGTGATTCTCTTGTTAAATAGTTCTAAGATCAGAACTTCTGTAGCACGACATTTCTTATGTGCATTGTTGTACAATATGTGGTTCTAAGTACCTAGTGTGTTTCCGCCGTGCATTTGTTCTAGCGTCCTTGTTTCAGTCGTATGGCAGTTCTAATTGAGAAATTCTGTTGTTTGACTTTTCTAACACACGTGGCACTTCATGGAGCTTCTTGTGAAATTTTTCAAGGCAATGTTTTTACAGGGATTGTAGTGACCAAACCTGCTGACCTACTCTCTGGTGTGACTTCCTGAAGTTCTGAAGTTTCCTTGTTCACAGCAGAAACTGTTAGCCAGCAGATCGCAGTCTCTGTATTCTCATACAGCTGGCAGGCACGAAGAAAAGAACTATATTCTCAATGGCTCCTGTATTCCGCCTCTGTAGTTCTGCATTGGGTTGATTGTTTCAAAATGTGTCAAAGCGAATTCTTCTGAAGTTAAAATTGTATTAATTGTCTTTTTAAATATAGTTTCGCCAGTAATGTAAAAGTCTGCAATTTCAGTTAATTTTAATAATTATTTTGTAATGCACATTTTTTAAATTTAATTAAAACTAAGGTTACTTTTATATCTCTACAAGAAGTTTTTTTTAGAAGTTTCATCATGGGAACATTTATTTGCAAATACCAGGTGTATTCGCGTGAGCTGTTAGTTTACTAGATTAGTGCTATTTCTGATAGTTCGCGTTCATGTTGCCAGAAGCACTTTTTTGTTATCTGTTCGGTAGGTACTAGCACTTGCTAATTTTGCTATGAAAAACAGCTATTTTTGCTCTTTCTCACCGAGGTACAGCAGAAGTAGCAGAACTAGCTAGATGAAAATAACGACTGCCAATTTCAAATTTCAAACATCGGAAAGCCGAAAGCTGAAAGTCGTTTACTTTGGCGAGTTATGTGTTTGGATATGCAACATAAAATGATTATGTGTGTATCGTATTAAAAGAATGAGGTACTAGAACATTTACCGTTGTGATTAAATTCTCGCGCAAAATTTGTAGCCTACTCGTGCATGTGGAAAGTGAAGTTTCAAATGAAAATTGTCACGAAAATATTGTTGCAAGCATACAGAGTGTTGCAAAATTCCATGTCAATATTCTAGGGAAACAATCTTCACCTGTAGAGAGGAAATATGTGCTATATGAACATAGGTCCAAAAACGCATCGTTTCTGCGCTACAATTGGCAAAACATGACATATGGTTGATAGTGCGTGGGTAGGATAATGTTGCTGTGGGGCGTCATTACAGCAGTACATAACATGTTACTATGCTACACACTACACCACTAACTCACAGACAGTAGGAACAACTGTGACACAGCAACATGACCCTGCCAGCGCCCTGTCAAGCATACAATTTTGTTGGTCTCTTTATGTAAACTAAAGCTGTAGAAATTGACTGCTGCCCTGCTCTTGTGGATATTGAATGGTATCTTACCTCCTTGAACTGTCTGGTAAGATTTCGGTAATGAAACTACAATAGATGGGTTAATTGGTATGTTTCGTGATATAGAAGGTTTGAACTATATGACTGGTAGATTTACATTGGTGTATGCTTGAATTATAGTTGTGTAATATGGCCGAATGTTCCTAAATTATCGTTGATGTCAGGATCGCTTATGGTTTTTGAGGCACATAAAGGCATGTAAAGGTGAAACTGATCAGAGAAGTTGAGTTGTGTTATGAATACTGTCAGATATATGATAGATTGTGTGGCATGGTGGTTTGATAAAGTATGTTTATAAATGAATTAAAATTTACTATAGCAAATTAAAATATAGTGCTGGTGTAGTGAAATTAAATGTAGAAAAATGGGAACAATGATAATTAACTTCGTACGGTATGTTAAGTGTTTCACATGGTGTGGGGGTGGATTACATCGTGTTAAATTAAGTCGTGCTTGATGGTTTGCCTCAGGCATTTAAAGGCTGGAACTGGTTGGTTCAATTCGTAGCCTGTAACTTGGAAGTTAATATAAAATAAGCGGGAAGTAAGGAATACTTTAGTCATAGCATAAAAAATTACGTAAACCCTACAACACTAGGTATGAAAACTACAAGTCATTGCAAAAGTCTGATGTGAGTGGACTGGATATGAGTATTATTTTAAGTTCAATGTAGGATACTTAAAATGTGTAAGTCGCACATGAATAAAATTAATGAAACCTAATTTCCACACAACAAAACTAATGACAAATGAAATATGGTGGCTCTCAAGTAGGTCGGAGCACACAGAATTTGTGGAGGGGTGGAGCTGCTGTTGAGCGGTGGAGATGGTTGTAGAAAGTGCAGAGACATGTGTGGAGCATTCCTAGGTTCTGGCCTCGATCTACGTAAGACAAAGAGAATACGGAAAACTTCCAGAATATGTTTACTGGAATGATGTTAACGAAATTGTAGACAGACGTATACTAGTTGACTGTCAGCAGACTGGAAATAATTGTCATGCAAGTGAAATATCCAGCATCATCGAAGAATTATGTTTAGATGGTTACATCGAATGACTCGTCTAAACATTGCTGGGGAGCTGCACAAGCCAGAAAAGTGAAACTAGTCTCGAATTATAGTGTAGGTGTTTGCTTTGAAGGACTTGTATCAAGCAGACTCTGTTGAAATATTCGTGGGTTGTGACAGTAAAAACTAAGAGTCGTGAGGATATAACAAATGCAATGAACATTGTTTTACAAGATAAAGGTCCGAGCAAGAAACTACATACTGACCTCTGCAAAGAATTCTACAACTCATCATTTCGAGCACTGATGTCAAAACATAAAATAAACCATTATTCAACCAACAGTGGTCTTAAAGCTTGTATCGTGGAATACTTTAATCGTACATTGAATAATTAAATGTGAAAAAAATTTTCAGCACAAGGAAGCTACAAGTGGTTGGAAATATTACCCAAGCTTGTGTCAAAATATAATAATAAAGTAGGCCTACATAGGACCACGAACATGAAGCCTGCAGATGTCAAAAACAACTCTTTACTACACGCTGTGTACAAAAATGAGAAGAAACTGGAACTGCACAAGCCTAAAGCGAAGGTTGGAGACTATGTAAGGATATCGCGAGTGAAAGGAACATTCACTAAAGGCTACACACCAAACTGGAGGACTGAAATATTTATAGTGGTCAAGATTCTACACTATTAAACAAGGACCTACTACCTAGAAGATGTGGAAGGCAAGGCTATTCTAGGAGGCTTCTACATCGAAGAAATTCAAGTTACCAAGAATCCAAACATGTATTTGGTCGAGAAGGTATAGAAGAAGAAAGGAAATAATGTTCTTGTGTGATGGCTGGTGTTCGACGCAAGCCACGACAATTGGATTTGTCAAACCGACATTATGTATAAATAAAGTGAATTATGCATGAAGAAATAAATATGTATATTGGTTTAAAATAGAATTCCTATGTTATTATTTAAAAGCAAACGTTCATTTTACGTGTAATTTTATAAGACTGCTACTAGGGTGCCTAGAATGCAGTCTGTGATGACTGAGCACATGTACTCTGAGCATGTTGAAACTCGAGGCGATGAGCTGGTCGGGGTAAGGTGTGCAGTTTCGTCATCTCGCCTGGTGATTCGCGGCTCCTGTGCGCGGCCGCAAACCTTGTTGAATCATGCTTGGTGTGCGTGTAGAAACCCGTCCGACGTAAGAAGTGAGGCTGTGTACAGGGAAGTTGGCAGGTTTTTTAACTTCTACCAGTTTAAATTGCCTTGTCTAGTGTGCAGGAAGTGTTCCATACCTTGTTAGAGGAAGCCGTTGAAGCATTTGATGATATAAATCTCCTGATAAGGAGGCATATACTCCAGCACCACTACTTATTCTTAATATGCGTGATCGAAGCAGGTCACCTGTTCGTAAATCAGCTACACCAATGCATCCTTCTCTAACATTGCTGTGGAGCGATGAAGAGGACAATGTTGCAGGGCTACCTTACCCATGAGTCTCCAAGGTTGAGGTTCTGCCCCTTTAGGATGAAGGAAGTGAGTATGCTCTGTGTTCAACAATGAGCTCATCCATTGTACGAACTAAGGACCTGGACGAAGTGTAAATTGATAGTGAACAGGAAGAGGAGGCGGAGTATGAGCATGCTGGGGAGGAAGTGCGGCGAGACACCCATGCTCAGCTAGCTCAGGTCAGGGGCCAGCATAAGGAAATCCTATAGCTGCAGCTCCAGCTACAGGCTCAGCACGTCATAGCGGAGATCTGCCACACTGCCACCGCTCGCTTCAAGAAGTAAACTCTTCCCCTCCTGACATTGGTGGGGCGATGACCTGCCTAGACGTCTCAAGAATGATAGTTTTCTGTGTATATAGTGCAAGTATTGTGTATATAGTATTTATTGTGTTGTGTATAATATAGTGTTTTAGGTATTTAAATACTTTAGATATTTTAAAACTTAACATTGTGTGTGCTGAAAGACATTATTTGATGTGCCCGTCATAACTTTTTCTTAAAGAGCATCAGATGCACCAGTCCTTGTACACTCAATCAGTATTAACATGGCACTATTACATTATTATTAATTACTATATAAGGTATTAAAATTGAAATATTTGATTGAGAGAAATAATATTGCAGTTGTTATTACACAAAATAAAAAACTAATTACTATGGTGAAGTACCGTACCTGTCAAAACTTGTCTCTTTTGCCTGCTCTAGGTTAATTTTTAAAAATCAATGAAATTAAATTAATAGTGATGATAGGGATGAGAGTCCTGTCTATGGTACATTACATGTAGTCTTTAAACACTCATGCAGTCTGGTGGATTCGAATCAAGTGAGTAAATAGGAAACTAAGATGGCTGCTGCAGTCGGCACCTCCTGTCAGGTTGATGTGCAATGGGAAACAAGAAGAGGCCGGTGGGTAGTAGATGAGGGTTGTAGCTGGGGAACTGATGAATGAGAGAGCAGGTGGAATGAGAGATGAGGCATGTAGCTTGGGGGGCTGATGAATGAGAGAGCAGGAGGAATGGGGGATGAGTGTTATATCTGGAGGGCTGACGAATGAGAGAGCATGAGGAATGTATGAGTGGGATGAGAGAGCAGGAGAAAATGAAAAACAAGATGGCGGATTTGACATACCAAGATGGCAGATATGGTGTATCAAGATGGCAGACAAGATGTCTGCTTACACCAGACGATTAGGTAGAATGGGAGAGAGCAGGAAAAAATGTCGAGTGGAATGAGAGAGTGGGTGAAAAATGAAAATTAAATATGGCAGCCTCCAGAACATGTAAACAAATGACTATATACAATTAATAGGAATTTTAAGAATTAAATATGGCGGGCTCTGGCCCTGCATAAACAATTAAATGTTTTAATTTATCAGGTGGAAAGAGGTGGGGGGAGTTATTCCAAGATGGCGGATGGTTTAAAAATTATTTTTGATTTTTTTAATTTTGGAAAATTTTGAAAGTGATGTAATCCAAGATGGCGACCAGAAGCAAGATGGCTGTCGGAAACAAGATGGCGGCAGTGACATCATCCAAGATGGTGGCGGTAGTTCCACAGCCCCCAGTCCCTGCTCCAGAATTCTCTAAATGTATCTACTTAAATATGTTAGTAAGAAAGGTGTGTTAACACCCCTAGGCTGTTTGTCGTTCCCATTGGCCTGCCTATAGCAGCTGCTCTTACTGCTACTTCATGCTCGTGAAAAACATTAGTTGCTCTTAGCTAGCAGAAATAGCATACCACGCGAACACAGCTATCGTATAAGGGTAGTTATTTTAAATTACTTTTATTCTTATTTAGATACATTGCAGTACACAATAACAATCAGATTATTTTGCAGGTGGGTTCTACATTGTTGTCATTAAGTACCTAAAAATATGGCTCAATTTTAAAACAGATTTAACTTGAAGTTACATAAATGTGTATTTATACCAAAATTGTCGTGCCGCAACGTCTTGTCTGTCAAGGTGAATACACATCCTCCCGGGCTGAAAATGTAGACAATATAGTATGCACCACATTTATCTTACGCCCTTCTTATTCCAATTGCTATGATAGGTTTAGTTACTACAGCATTACCAATATCCTATGAGTAATCTCACCCATGTTTCAAAATGTACAAAACGATGCTTAACCTCACAATATTGTTTAAAAATAAAATAGATCGCAGGCTTTCGCGGCCGTTGTCTGCATTTTCTTGGCTTGTGGGTGTGAGCCGCATCTGAAGATTGCCTTGCGACGTTTCGGCAGTCGTTGCAGCTGCCATCATCAGGTAGTCGGAGTCGGAGACCAACTGGCAGATGTAAGAGTTGCAGGTCCTTATATACCCTGGTGTCTGGGTGGCTGCTTCCTGGTTGGCTGGGCCCGTCGGCCAATCACAGGCCTGCTTGCTCCTGATTGCCCGAGGTGGTTAGCCAATCCTGGCTCTCTCCTGATGGACCTTCTGATTGGCTGGGTACTTGGGCCAATTGTGTGCTGACTCGCACCTGGTTGGCTGGGTTGACTGGCCAATCCTGGTGAGTCTGTCGTGACTGCCCTCTGGTAGCTTGATTTCGCATCATCCACGAATAAATGTGACCATATTTTGCTTAGCCGATATCCATCTTCCCTGTTGATGTTGTTAGGGTGTTTTAT
>PNEQ01127070.1:0-19765 GCA_003012365.1 Medauroidea extradentata | reverse complement strand
ATATAGAAACATATATTTAATAAATATATTTTATTTTGACAACGAGGAACAGTATTTTTGTCACCTAGTATTTATTTATAGACATTAAATAGCTTCGCTACGCACGTGTACAATATAGCGTCTGCAGTCGGTATCACCATTCCGAAGGTTCAGAAGTTCACCACCAGATGTCAGCCACTTTGCTTTGCATCTCCCATAGTCACTTGGAGTCTAGTCTGCTGTCAGAAAATAACACGAACTTTGCATGTCTCTACGAATAGCACATCCAGGTAACCTCACCGACTATTGAGAACTTAGGTAGCTATGGTCGAATGAGTTCTTCCTCATCTTTTTTGCTAGGCAAGTGCTAACCACTGTGCAATCATGAGCACATTTAATTAAATACATGTGTGTAACACTGGTCTTATATTTCTATTTCTGTCTTTCGTCGTAACGTTGTGTCGCATTCCTCCGCCTCGTGTGAGTTATCCAGTAGACCTACACATGTGTGACGTCAGACACACAACTACGTTTCAGACTGATATATCCATGACTCAATTATTAAAAGTTAATTGTTGCTGCGTCAAACCGAAAGTGTTTATTTATCTCTCGGCTTGAAGCTCGTCCTCTTTAAAAAAGGCATCTTATTAACTCACTATAAACTGAGCTAAGTCTTGAATTTTTTTTAAAAACAAAGCATGCCTGTAGTCATACTCGCTAAATACCTTCTCAAAATCGCGCCTTCCAAAAGAGTTGTCTTGCTCAGGCGTTTATTCATGCAATATTTTGCGTATATTTTTGTACTGCATCTTTGAGAGAGAAATTCAGTGTTGCTAAAAGTAGAAAACATTTTAAACCTGAAATTTAGTAACAAAATAATTTTATAATCCTGTACTTATCATGAAAACATAACAATTAAACAAAATCAGTTGTCGTTATTTGTGCTTAGAATTCATTATAAATATACCTTGTATGTATTAGACAATAAATAAGAAACTCTATTCAACCTAAAATAACTTTAAAACTACCAGACTTTTCGCTAGCAACTCCAATTGAATGGTCATGTTTAAAAACTTAACTGCCATTGAAAATAACCAAATTTAGTTGTAAAACTGCTCAGTTGGCACATTGCGGGGGAAGACGTGCTAGTGTTAACTCCGGAACTTTGTTCTATTGTTTCCTAATATCCTTCCTTGCCTACACGCCTTCCCTGTCATGTCAGCATTTCCGGTACAGGCCGCGTTGGGCGTGGGATCGATGATCCTACTCGCTGCAGTTCGGACGGACGGCATTAGCAGCGGCCATTTTCCTCCACCATACGCATCAACAAAAGTGACGATTCAGTTAGGTTGACAAAGCACGCTTTTGTATAGCGCTGAAAAATCAGAGTCTAGTCAACTGATATATTTTATTGGATCAACACAGACAGTTTTGCTGCGTTTCATATTTTCTAGAGAAAACATAATATTGTGTTAGTTCGAGTTTCCGACGTTTCCGTACGTGCAAAAATGATTTTACCTCTTGTTGACATCTGTTACTTTTCTCATTCCGCCTAGGTTGTCATGTCTTTGTATTAATAAAGTATTTGTGGCACTTATTGTTTTGCGAGACAGGTAGTTGTAGAGTAGCTGAGAGTTTTTTTTTTTTTACAAAATGTTTATAAAACCATTTTATAAAAACATTAGTAGCATATTTTTAAAATTTTCTTTTTTTAATTTTGTCAACTTTTCAGTGCACGAAGTACTAAATACGAACTACCAAATCGTTAGTTAGTTTCGTACACTAGAAATCAAAATTAATCCACATTTTCGTTACATTTACAAGTCGGTGAGCGAAGAAAATATTTTTCCTCGCCATGTGTGTGATATCACTTCACTATAACAAAGATATCTCGTATGTACTGACTGTGTATTGAAAACGAAAAATCTTAGCTTTTTCTGGGGATTTTTCTCAGTTTCACATTTCATCCAAGAATTTTCTCACGGGGCTGTGCACTCGACCCTTTAAGGTAAACCAACAATATACCGTGATATACCTTAATATCGTAATAAATCATTTTGCGGGCTTCACAGAATTGGGATACTCTGTACACCAAGTTCACTATATTACCAACAGAGAGCAGGCATATAAATGTTCGGTAATTAGTGACCAATGTACCACATATACGATCACAATGAAATATTCCACATATTTCGGGCACGGAATGTCGAAGCCTTAGTATCACGAAGTATGGTAGATCTACCCTGTTCACTGATTTATATTAAAAAACACAGATCCAATCTGACAGGGATCAAGTGTGACGTTTTTATTGAGAAAGTTCAGACGAGTGTGTACATACAGGATGAGTCTGTGCACTGTGTTTTCGTTTTGCTATTGAAATGTGTTTCATTTTGTCACTAAAGTTAATTATAGTAGGCGTCAATGCTGCCCTGAAAATCGAGTGTAAAATTAAATTTCTTGAAATATTAATTATACTACCACTTGATATTAAGAAACGACAAACTGCATAGTATCGAAACAACTAAAGATACGCAATTTTAAGGTCGATTTTCAGTGTAGTATTACTTCCATCATGTTCTCTTTACGGGAAAATTTAAATCACATTTTTATCTTGCTTTCACCTCGCAGAATTAACACACTCCGTTCTGACTCACCGTGCATATATGGGGCCGCGGTGACACAGTGGCTAGCGCACTCGTCTACCGCCAGGGCAATCCGAGTTCGATTCCCTGCAGGGTTGAGGGGCCCCGGCAATGTTTGCACGTGGGAATCCTGCCGGACGATGTCGCTGGTCGGTCCGTTCCCCCGCCCGGCTCATCACCATTGAATGGCCTCAACTCATGCCATTTAGGGACCGCGGTGTCAGTTCGCTCGGCTCGGCTCCCAGCCCAGATTTTTCGCATGTAGGAAATGTGGCGGACATTGCTGTTGGTCAGCGGGTTTTCTCGGGGATCTCCCGTTTCTTCCGCCTTTCTCACTCCGTCACTTCTCCATTGTAGGGCGTCATTTCGTGTCATCTTTCAGGATATGCGTCCAGCAAAAAATCTGCACTCGGGGGTACGATACCCCGCCCTCGGGTTCCCACCCCATTCCTTATTTATTTATTATTATCTCATGGAGTACCTCCGAGGTAAGCAGATGCCTACAGTTAAGGTTGCTTCAATTACGGGTTAGAAAGCTCTACGTTTGGCTAGGGACAATTTCTGCCGGTGTTACGTTGGTACCGGTAAGGTTAATTCTACTACAGGTTAGAAAGAAAATGTGTTTTCTTATGGGAGAGTTTGGCACAAGGAAAATTTCTTCTGCTAGTTTCGCTGCTATCGCTGAGGGACCAGAAAAATACGAAACTGCAGTAAAATCAAATTTAAATAGGCTTGTAAATGGTATAAGTCATTACATTAATTTGTATACGTGAAAAGAAACCGAATTCGCGTTTTAAATTACTAACTTCATTTAACTTGAAATTCAGGAAAGCACTGTGATTGGTCAATTTATACTCATTATCGATACCATCGCTCAATCGCTCAAGAGGCAGAAATGTTCCCTGTGCCAGACTTTTAACAATGATCTCTCCAAACTGTATTAGAATTAAGCGTAGTACCTGTAAGGGGTATAAGTAGGGACCCTTGTTTTTCGCGAAAAGAATTTTGCCTCACTTTGTTTCGGTGCCTTACGTGCACGTCTGCAGTTCTGCTTCGTGGTCAGGGATTGGATATTTTAACTGTCACGAGCCTTGAGATTCTGCCGTCAAATCACAGACGCGTGGTGTTGCAGGAACGTTATTGTAATTGGCTCAGTCAAATGAGATACGTCTCTTCACACAGACACGCTGCCAATAACCATGCAGCAGAATTGCAGTAGTGTACGTAAGGCACTGAAACAAACTGGGGCAAAATTCTTTTCGCGAAAAACAAGGGTCCCTAGGTATAAGCTGACCAATCACAGAGCATTCGTGAACATGAAGTTGTGAAATGCTTTTATGAATAAAATTTTAAATGCTGAAATTGGTTTGTTTTTAAGTTACAAATTTAAAATAACAATTCCTCTCTCCTCCGAGCCTGATTAAATTTTACTTTTACTACTGTCTCGCATTTTTATACCCCTCACTGACAACAACGCGACTGGCGTCAGAATTTTTCCCTTGCCAAACTCGTCCATTAGAATAGAATTAACCTTACTACGCGTGGCCAGTTGTAAGTCAGCGAGGGCGATACACTAATGTTCAGCCTGTGTGTTGTGTGTGTTGCAGGTACATCAAGCGCGAGACGGCGGTGTTCTTCGGCGTGGAGGAGTCGTGTGAGAGGGAACAGCAGGAGCGCTGGTTGAACAGAAGACGACGTCTGGCCGCGCGCAAGTACGGCGCACTGCGCGACGATCAGCTGCCGCCTCGCACCCCTTCCACCCCGCGCACTCCCACAAGTGCCTATACAACGCAACAGGTACACGCACCTTTATCTCCATCACTACACACACTGGCAATACACTACATATTCAAAATTGTCTCCCATAAACTGTAGCATTGAAATCGCGACACGTGGGAACAGGGATCCACGGAGGCCGAGGGGTCAGAGAGTGGTGAGAGAAGGGGGAGGGGGCAATGATTTTTGGTGAAAAGAATTATGCAACATTTTGTTTCAATGCCTCACGTTCACATCTGCATCTCTGCTTTATGGTCAGTGATTGGATGTTTCACAGACGTGTTGTGTCCCCGTTAACGTATTATGATTGAGGGCCAACTCTGCACAAAGCCTCACTGCCAGTAATCATGAAATAGAACTGCAGTTGTGCACATAAGACACTGAAACAAGTTGATGCAATACTCTTTTCACAAAAAAATTTCGCTGAATCTGTTCGTCTACAAATAGACGAACAGTGTTAAATAGTCGTGCAACAAGCTAAACTGTTTTGGAGCGAGAGATTTTGGTCAGCGCTTAACATCGAGGCCTTCAGCGCTGGTGAGGAGTGGCATGAAGTATGGAGCAGCGCCGGAATGAAAGGGCAGGGGAAATGGGAGGACCCCGAGAAATCTCGTCGACCAGCGGTAGTGTCCGGCACGATTCTCACATGCGAAAATCCGCTGTCATCGCGGCCTCCTACAGTATTTTGGAAAAGATGTTGGTAGTATAAGACATTTCCACGAATTTTCACTCTCTAGCTAAACAAAATGACGGAGGGAGGGATAGGGGGTAACCATAGCACTGCATACTAGTGCATCAAGTAATCTGGCATCAATGTGGAGTTCACAGTACGAGATGAATGGTTCACGAGACTGTTAGAAGTCTGGTGTGTACGTGGCGGTATTAAAACGACGCACATTCGGGCAGCGCGTGCTCGTGTAACGAGATCAACCTGTGATCAGACTGACGACGCATACGCAGGAGGCGGAATTTAGTGCGGTCCCGCGCGAAATAATTCATCGCGGCGAAACCAGCGACCTTTACAGGTCAAGGACACCAAGCCACCGATCCCGCGCAGCCCCCTCCCCGAGCCATGTCTCATACATTTCATCGTTGATGTGGGTGATGTTTAGCCTCATAACCAACATGCTGTCTAGTCCAATTCACATCATTATTACTGCCGTTCATGTATTTAAAATATTTGCTAACCATCAATGAAAAACTTTATAGGCTGCTCACGGTAAAGTGAGCACTTTTGAAGACTGTCTTGACAAGAATATTAATTTAATCGTTCACCCAAAAAACGTTGAGTTTTGCCAAAAATTAGTAACAGTTTGGCAACCATCGTATCTGTCCCACGCATGTAATTAGGTACCTATTTGTGATTGTAATAACTGTTGGCCCTACTGAAAACGTGTGAATTTACTTCCGAGTAGAACATTGTAACCTGAAGCAACTACATGTTCGACTGTAACCGTTGCAGTTTGTTCGGTGCAACGTTAGTAAGAATGATTCACTCTTAATAAATATATTTTATTGTAATCTCAGGCGATACTTCCGTGCGCAATGAATTATGTTCACTTTACATAACTATGTATGTATTAACAAGTGGCGGAAATGTACAATTTGGCTGAAAGAAAATCAGCAGGACTTTAAAAGCGCTATTTTAATTGTGAGTACTCAAGCTAATGCCCTACACGTAATTAAATTTGTACAGGATCTCGGACGGATGCCGGACTGTTACGGGTGTCATTAAGTTAACGAAGCGTACAAGCTACATTTATTACCACGAAACATTCGCTTCATTTTGTTAACCATCCGCGATACTGTTTACCGTTTTTGTAGATAGGCCTATTGTGGTTTCAAGCAAGTATGTTTATAAAAACAGCTTTTAAATTGTTACTCGAAAGTAGAGCATGCTACCGCACAGTATCAATAAACGTCCGTTGATAAAATACATTTCTCGGCAAACAAATTTCATAAAGTTTTGATGAGTATTTCAGATTTTATTGACGATTGAATATTCTATTCGTCCGCTCGACGTAGTACCTTTCCATACCCCCATCACGGCGATTCTCATTGGTATCGTCACAATTTTCACATGAGGCAATATGCTCTGTGGCCCGCGTGTTTATCCCGGGTGCAGAAACACTACGTCACGGTAGCATTCAGACAATAAACAGGGAAACACGAAGCAAAGTTCAAATGCAAATCAGAGTTTCGCATGCATCCAGTTTGTGCGATTTAAGCATATCAGTAATTTTTTATTTAAAGATATATTGCAAGGATTGGAAACAGTGTTTTTGTAATGTATGTGGTGTATGCACAGTGAAGTTTCGCACTTGTTTAAGATGCGTTTTCTTTTCATAAATTAGCACTTTCTTCGTACGTGGAATAGGCTCGAGAAAAAAAAGTGTTTTCCGACTCACGCATTTAGAGCTCCTAAAAGCTACTTGGCAGAAAACAAATTATTGTTACTGTTGTTATAATTATTTTATTATTACTACTGCATCGAACACTTTCATAAATTTTTCTCGCATAACAAATTTTTACACCGGATAGTTTTTGCGTAACACGGCATAATCAAAATGTTATCATTTTGATAACTTGCCCGTTACAGTTGAAAGAAACTTAACATCGAAAGGGGCCGTGGTGGTCGAAGGGTCAGACCTATCGTTTCATGTGGGAATCGTGCCAAACGATACCGCTGATCGGCGAGTTTTCTCATGGATCTCTCGTTTCCCCACCCATTATTTCCGGCGCTGCTCCGTACTCACATCATGTTACCCTTTACCAGCGCTACAGACATCGATGTTAAGTACTGGTCAAACATTTCTTCACTTAATTCACATCGAAAAAAAAATGCCATAAGGTACTTAAGTGCATAGATGTATGTTGTTTTGTTAATGTTGCACAGTGCCTTACGATTGTCCCAAAAACAGTTAAATATCGATTTTGGCATGCCACGATGAAAAAGTTTATGTACCCAATTCCAATAATTTAAATTCGCAATTGGTCGCTTCAAAAAATTTTTTTCTTAGGTAAAAATAATTATTTGGGTATATTTATTTGAACGAACGACTGTTTGAAAGTGATTTGAACACGCTTCACTCGACATTCTATTGGCCGAGAAACTACTATTGATGAAAGCCGTATAGTACAGTGGGCGTGTCGTAACATTGACCAAATAAGACCATTAACTAAATATAGGTGATTCGGAATAAAGTGAGCACTCAAAAAAGCCCTGATTAATTTCTATTTTCTGCCAGTTTATATCTTTCCGCTACATGTAAACATCAACATTGCCACGTGCTTTTATTTACATAGTCTTGTACAATGTTTACATTTACGTTACAGTGCTCCGATCAATTTTAGCTACAATATGTACTCATTAAATGCAAGAGTGCTGAATATGTGCTATACTCAGTAATAATCTTAGTTATAAATACCTGCGAGCAAACGTCTTGTTACACTGGTTTCTCTGCGTCTACTCGAACGGCGCTATTACCGTTACGAATCTCGTAAATATATGCACAGTATATTCGAACTTTTAAATTAAAACCGCCACTAAAAACACACACGACACACGCAACTCAAGAATTCAAGTTCCGTTCAGCATACTGCAATGAACAACGACGACGCACGTAAAGAGAAACAATAAATAACGTATTTTCTTAATGTGTGAAACAGGGGAAAAAATACTGGTTCTATTTCCAGATACTCAGCCTGGCGATCATAAAACATAACAACTTACATTACTAATGACTTCACATAATTTATCAATGATATTCATGAACAGTCACTTCTAATACTTTATATGTGTTTATCAGAAACCGATATTCATTACATAACAGACAAACAAACTGAATGACGCAATTCGCTTCCAAGCGGCGAAAACCTAACTCTGGTGCCATCTGTCGGTGAAATTTTAAACTACCTGTGTGGCGCGAAGAGTTAGCGGCATGTGCCAACGATAATCGACTCTGTTGCGTCGCTTTGTGCTGCCGCTAATAAAATAGAATTGTACAGTCAGTAGGTATGTCAGTAAGAACTTAAATAAATATTTTTAAATATATTAAATACAGAGAGTTCGTTTGCAATTGATGTTGTTTCACTAATACTGTATTCAAATAAGAAAATACACGGAACTACATGCAGTTATTCGCTACCAACCATACAAACAATAATGTAACTGTTGTTAATGTTGACTTGTATGCAGTAACTGCTAGTGATTTTTTTCAAAGGTTAAATCTTTAGTGCTCACTTTATTCCGAATGGCCTATATAAGAAAATTAAGTAACCAACATTGGTGAAATGTAGTTTGTTATTGGAACTATATGAATAAAACTCAGCAAATTATTTTCATAGTGTGAAAATGGTTGGTTAACTATGGTCGTAAATTGGTTGTTCCCAAGCAATAATCCGTTTAACCAACGTAGGCCAGACTGTAATTTCGACGTATAGCCAACGTTATTTTTCCAACGTTGTCTCAAACATTAATCTTCGAAGATGTAGGTAAACAGCAAGTGCTGCCATCTACCATTGTGTATTAAAGTTTCTTATTGACTCGTTTGAGGTCGGAGCGAATTCGCTCTCCTACCCTGTTATGTCTGCGATCCTTTGGTACTTTTCTGGCATGCGTGTCATAGGGCGATACGCACTTGAATTCCGTCATTCATATTAACGAAAAGTTCCATTTTCGTTCTAAGCATCGCTATCTTTTACTTGGCGTATAATCTGCTTTATTTTCTTTATAGCGTAGGCCTACTTGTGGAATTTCAGAATGTGTAGTCCCACAAGCGAAAATAATAAAACAATATTATCAATGTTATGCTAAGAACTCTTAACCGTATGATAGTCTATGCTCTATCATGGACAATGGCACCAAAATAAATCGGAAACAAAAATATCACTAAACTTATATTAATCCAAGATTGTGGTCCACCTTAACCATATGTTTGAAAACTGTCATCAAATATTTATAATAGCACGTTTTACGTATTCACTCGTCTCGTGTAAGTCTAGCTGTATTTGCAAACTTCAGAAAAAAAAAACACGCAAGTCCTTTGAGATGTGAAAACGTTACGTTCATCTGGAACACCATTGTCTGGCTCTGGACTGACAAGTTGCCTGTCTGCTGCGGGAAATCTTCTTGCACTCGTTCATCTCTGCGCCGTGAAGTGACATAAAACTTTGAGTTAAATTCAACGCGGCACGGCTGAATAATTCTCCATTTTACCGGGACGAGTGTGTGCGTCTTTCCTTCGCTGTTCTCTCTCCACACGGTTTTCATTCTCTGCTTTTCTTCCTGTCCCACTACCGTCCCCGCAGCCTTCCGTCTCCGGGCTTTGTTACCTCCCCATCCCCCCTCAGTACCCCTAGTAGTTGAGTCAGATGACCGCTGACGCACATGGTCTGCATAATCGATCTTTCTTTTTTTGTTAGTGGATTGTATCGCCTGTGTGCATTGGCTGCCTGCTGACGTCATTACGCTGCAACTTCCCTTGTTGCCACGACAACCACGTCCATGCATAGCAGTCGGCTGATATAGTCTATTTATTCCACGTACGACTGCTCTTGGTTGACAGCTGACCAGCGTCATTTCAGAAAGTAAATGGAATGTTTTATCGTCATGAAACAATGCATTGACTTACGGAATAAACGATTGAAGGTAACTCGATGTTGGCAGTACTGCACGCAGAATCCTGGAAGCCAAATAGCAGTACACGGCATACCACTAAGAGTATAGCCAGGAGAGATGTCAAAGAAATGGAATCATTCTTGGGATAGACTAACCACATTATAGGTGGTTCACAATAAACTGTATTATATTAACCGTGACACGTGTGAACAGTTTTGGGACCAATCACACACGCTGTGTGTTCAAGCTGTGCAGTTCTAACTGGGCTTGTTGTAGAGAGAAAAAATGCTGCAAATAAACTATAGCCAATGTTGTTACGAAACATTCAGTGTTATGTACATCACGTTGGAGCCTAACAAACAGTCAACTATTCCCGCGATTTTCCAGTGCCCCTATCTATAGCTATAGCTTTTCGTTGTGAGGTGATTTTACATGTGGTTCCTGACACCTTTGCTCTCTTGGCAAATGCCACACGAGTCAGGATTAGTAGAATGGTTGAAGTGGGTGTGGTTTGTGTGCATGTCTAGACTAAACGTCATCTGTACCTGTACCGAATATGTCCCACTTAAGGTTAAAAAATCATGTGTGCCTAAGTCATTAGTTATATTACTAATATAACATACACACAATGTCGACTAGTGGGCCATATTGAGAACTGGACCATATTCGGTACAGTTACCTTAATTTTTGTTACGTTTCTTCATCCTCCTGGCCAAAACAAGTGTTGTCAAGCAAAAAAACCACTGACGCACTAAACATCACACCGTGGATCGTATTCTGGAGCACTCGCGACTGCCGAGAGCTATTTCATATAATTGAAACATGGTGGTTAAGAGTATACGTTAATGAAAGGGGAAAAAAACTGATTTTTCGCGTTTTCAACTTTTCTGTGGCACTAATTAGCTTTCTCAGATAAATCTATCTACTTTAATCTTAATTCTTGCAAATTTCACACATTTATGACTCAAACTCTAGCTCACGTAGATGAAAATACAACTTTTTTTTAGATACCAGCTATATTTAATTTATAACGTTCCAATGTCAGTGGCATACCACATAGTTGTTTAGAACCCTTCAACCGTGTGGTGCACAGTTATCAAATTCGGGCGAATACCTGAGCAGTTTTCACATGTAACACGAGATATTGTTGGTGTGTGAGCTCCCCTCGCATTCTACCGCGTAAATCGGAGGTTTTTAGAGAACAACAAAACAAAATGCCACATATGTAGAAAAAAGTCCTGTACCAACATGGAATTCTGCTGCTACTTACATCTGTTCTACGTCCTTGGTAAACACTGCTGTAAGTTTACTACGAATATCTGAATTTGCAAGGTTACGATGTAAAGTTGCCCTATAATCAAGATAACGCTGGCACAGGAAGGGAGAGTTCCCCCTCCCCCAACAACCTTTCTTATACGTCAGCAGCCCGATTCATAACGCTGTTATAGGCTATTTCTATTCCACGGACAATAGCAACTTTATGACGGTTATTGCTGACATTGTTCTGTGTGGTCAGATCTACTACGAATCGCAATTGGTTTTCCAGGACTTTCACTCGTACATGGACTAGACAACAGCAACTCTATGTTCAATACTCTGCATTTTGGTACTCAAAAGCGTTTTATAATTGTTTGGTTGGCATCTTACATTACATCTACGCATTATTTTTTTAAATACAAGCTAAAAAAACATTAGCTTATGAAATTTGTGTTTATAGGGGTATTTTTAAACCTTGGTGAGAGAGGTTATGCTAAAACAATACATTACCATGGTCAATTATTCGCTCTCAGATTGAGCAAATGTTAAAATCTACGATTATGACCAAATGATTTGTTATTTTTTTCTATATCGACTTCCGAAACAATTTCGTATAGTATATGTTATAATAGTTTATGTACCACTTTCTCTCTCTTAACGTCCCAGGAAACATATAAGGAATAATGAAAGGTACACCTAAATTCCTTGTAAAAATTACACTGCCTAAATGGTAAGTTCGTAGCACATGTTTGGTTGCAATTAACACATTTATATAGTTCCTACTGATGGGCATGTTTGTCACTGCACTGAAGTGTTTCCCATTCTGTACAAAAAAAAAATGACAAATTTTGCATACGTCTTATTAGCTAATAACAATAGTAAGTGTACTAAATTATAACCTTATTTCATTGATGCTTTAACCTGAAGTTTTTGTTTTGTTGTTCAGTTCTTAATTTTGTTGTTGAGATATACAAAAAACTAAGAAATAATTTTTTATGACATGTAAAACACCCTTCTGTATCAGTTCTGCTGAAATTTAGATTCGTGGAGTCACAATGTCTGGTAAAGTATTTATGAATCACCTTTATTAAATATTGATATTTTCAGGTCAGACATAAATTAAGCATAAATTGGCCGACAGTACGTCTAAAAGGGTACACATTTACTCTTGAACAAACTGTAACCAGTAACAGTAAAATAAAAGGAAGCATCATGTTAACTAATTATGACAGCACATGTAATTAAGTGGGTTTTTCCGAAGCAAATGTGTTAGCATGTTATAAAATTAAGCCTTTCTCAGAGCCCTGGCGGGGAGAAAGAATAGCGATTTACATGTTATATCAAATTCGGTGAGACGCAGTCATCTGTCGAAACTCTGAAAACTATGAGTTTAAAGGGAGAATAAAACAAAATTTTAGAATGTCCCTATATTTTGTAGAAATTTAAGTAGCACAATGTTTTTTGTTACTTGACTACAGAAAATGACTTTGTCCGAAAGCGATATCATGAAAGTTGATTGAGACTCACTGAATAAAATTAGACATGTAAATCCTTACTTGTGCTAGGACTCCCGGGTATGTAGCACAGTTAAGTGCTTTTTACAAAATCGTGCAACAGTACCTGCTCTCGTTGAGGAACAAAAAAATTAGGCTACATCTTGAAAGCAGTAGAAATGATGGATCATGGGCCGTAGCTCTGATCACCTTTCAAACGACTCAAATTGAAATTTTACTCTTCTCAGGTTAACCTCATAACCTTTTGACATAGATGACTCATTAATAAACAAGTAGTAGACATATTTTCTGGGTTGAATACGAAAATTTTCGCTGTTAGAATAAAAGAGCAGCATATTATTATTTGTTGGTCCATGTTCTTTTGTACGTTCTCGCACATTTAAGTTAATTATTTTGTATTTTAATTTTTAGGGAAGAATTTAATTTTCAACTGTGAGACAAAGTGAGGTGATACAACAGTAATACGTTGGGAGGACCTAGCTCAGGACATCCTGATTTCTGTTTTTCATGGTTTTCCAAAATTGCTCCAAGCGAAAGCTGGGATGGTTCCTTGACATAGTCTGCAATGACTCCTTCCCTAGTACTTGTTGTGTGTACCACAGTTAGGTCATTAACAACAGATAGTAACATTGGCATTCGTTAGTCAAAAGTGGTATTTTGTGGTTAAGGTTTACTATCCCTAATCTCCACTATTTTTGCGATGATTTTTTTTGGCACAAAGGAGAACCAATATCTGAAAATCTTCTAGCAGTTTTACTGAAATTTTTTTCTTTCTATGCATTCCAAATTGTAGTCAAAAATATATATGGTTTTGACTAATAATAAAATATTAAATAAAAAAAAAAAAACATGGTTAGCTAAAATTATGACTTTTTTTAATAGTTAGTATAATAAAATACATTTTGAACATAACTGACAAACGGTTTTACGATATCTACTTTCTTTTAGGTGTAAAAATGTTATTCTCGTAGAAACAGTGGAAATGAGGGGACTGTGACTTCAAATACTGCAAAATAGTGCGGGACTATTTTTTTCGCTCTATCTTATAGTGAAGCGGTCAGTCAGCCAATGAAGTTTTACTCAATCACTGCTATGTTTATTGTTTATTCCATGTTCTCGTCTTCTAGTGGCTGAAGTATAACGGTGAGTTTAAAACCACACTGACATTCCACACCATACTCCATTCGCCGGCGGACCTGAGTTCGTGACAAGCCCGCTTTTACAAGTGCTGCTGTCTATTTCCCACGTAAATGTATCCATCATTTCATTTCCCAGCTCAGGGTGACCGCAAATTGTGGGCAACGCCTGTCTTTGTATGGGTGCTAACCGCGGCCTTGTGGCGCGTTTCACTGTACACATGTCGGTAACCCGAATTTAACTTTTTCTTCTGGGGGTAAAAATATACTTTTACGGAGACGAATTTTTCATGCTAACGTTTGTATTTCAACAGCAATAATAATGGTGAGGCTAGGGAGGTGAAGTGCGTCGTTTCCCACTACAACTGGTGAGCAATGATATCACTGATGGACTCTCTGTCTGTGACCAGTAACGGAATTATGTCAGTAATCTCTCAATATTTCGTCACCTGAACACGCAAATAAAAAAAACACTCTTACTTGAATGAGGATTTGACTGCAAATACAATTTCTTAACAAGCTTGTTTGATTTCTAGTAACTATAATTTAACTTTTTTTGAGAATTATCAGATAGGTACAAACGCTGTGAGGTGATTCCCTATCCAAAAAGGGATTATAAACACTACACGAACAATGTCGTACGGTAACACATGAGGGAGGTATCTACTGTTAAAAATCGGCGTTTAAAATAGTTTTAAATGAAAATAATAAAACCTACTGGAAATAAAAGTAAACATCTGTGAATGATGATGTTAGTTTGCGTAGACTGTAAGCTTCTGCAAAATTATGGAGTACTAACATTTCCTACAAGGTGTGTGTAACCCTAGGGTATTTATTTTTTATTATTTGAAAAGAATTAATACTCATGCGAAATGTAAAATACGCGTCAACTTCATGGAACATTCAGTGTAAACTATTTTTGCGAGAAATAAAGTGAGTGTGCACTTGGTTGCCTGCCAAATATGCAACCCGTATTACAAAGCTAGTCCTACAACTTACTTTAACCCTTTACTTCCACTTGGGCGTTTTTGTTAATCTTTATTGAAACTTTCCTCGTAAACTAAGGCCTTACGACTTCACCAAAGAGTATTTTCTAGTTAGCTTTTATATCAAACTCACTTGTCACAGTCCGTATTGGCGAATTACCCGTCACCCTGATATATGCAGAGAGAGAGAGAGAGAGAGAGAGAGAGAGAGAGAGAGAGACAGAGTATTTTTGTTCTAATTTTTACACCATGGTGGTTAGAATATCATAGTTTTTGAATCTCGCGCCAGCGCGCGTCTGCTTTTAATGATTTTACATGTCCTCCTGAGCACTAATGGCATACATAAGTAGTCGTAACTTCGCACGAAAAGTCAACCGAAAATTATGCTCAGCAGTAACGGAACTATAGTTGAGATCACTGAAATTACTGACCAGTGAAACCAGAAAGAATCGGAATACAAAGAATTTGCGCACACTACTAGTACAAAAATGTTGGATTGCCGAACCTGCCACTAGCAAGAATAGATAGGAAAGGGTCATACTTAGAGAGAAAAAAAAGGAGTAGGGGATTATATCATCCAACTCATTATTGTATATTTTTGTGGGATTCTGTTCAGTAAGTTAACACCAGAAAGGGTACAGTTTTCGCAAAGAAAGATTTTTGGTTGCATATTTTATATAAGCTGTTAAGTCACGTTTTTGATGGTTTTATGTACTATGATTAGAATAATCATACTGCTTGTTACCCAATTTTAAATGGATTTTGACATTTATAAAAAGGCAAAAGGACTTTTTGTAGAAAATTCATAGACATGTCTTCGAATAGCCAACGACGCAAAAATTTTAACGTAAGTGGTTTAGATTTTCTTAAAATTGCTACACAATATCTTTTAAAAAAATCGTAGCGTAGGCAGCTAATTACGCACCAACAAAACAAAAAATAACACCAAGAAAGTTTTACGTTGTGAAAATTGTACTTTTTATTGTGGTTATTGATTGACGAGAGTTGACATAAATATAAAATAATGAGCTGGAAGTTACCCAACGCCCTTAAACAGTGTTATTTAATGTAAGAATGTTTTAAAATATTTGTTTTGGAAACACCCACATCTTCTTAGCACACAGGGCTGGTAACAATAGCAACTACACAGCAGAAGTTCTCTCTCATAGATAGGGATGTTAATCACATGTTTGCGTTGATTGAGTATTGTCATGAAATATCATGTAAATATAGGCGTTAGTTGCAATTTAGTTCCTTTTGACTTTTTCGTGTAGCGTATTGTTAAAGCCTACAGCATTTACTATTGTCGGAGAAACACCTCTCCTTAAGGGGGATTGATCCCTGTCAGGTCGGTTTTTCTTATAAATCAGGCAATAGACACATTGTTTTACTTTTTTCACGCTGATACGCCATAGTTTATTGTTTCATTCACTTTTTGGAATCCATGTGGCATTGTTTCTGTTAATGTTGTGGCCGCTGTAGCCACTCCCGTAAATAAAGCAATTTTTCCTTTCCAGCAGTTTCCCCGTTGTAAAATAATGAATATATTATGGTTCCAGCAATTACAGAAAATCGATTAAGTTTGTGTCTATGCCTTGTCGTGACAAAAATGTTGATACATCGACTGGAACAGAAGTTATCGAGAAGAAACAGATAAATCCAAGGTGGTAAGGATCAATACCCCTTAAAAAAAAAAAAAAAAAAATCTTAAGACTGTACCATGTGTTTGTGTTATGCTTTTGACATTTGCGTAGCCTAAAATACAGGCGTGGGGCTGCGTGGATTTAAATTCCTGCAGGTAATACGACTTGGGTTTATACAAAGCACGCAGAAAGGCTACATGTAGTCATTTCAAATTCAAAGCTTCGGCGATTCCCCTTCCTAGTTGCTGTAACTGGCCCGTGGAAATAGCTAGTTTAGCAGGCACAGTTAGTAAGAAAGTTGATAAAATAATTTCCTACACCTCAAACGAGCGAAGTAAGCTTTCTTCTACGCATATTCTCAACTTAATTGTGGGTAAACACAACTTGCTTCAACATTTTGGACAAACATTCAAATAACATACCTTCGCTGCTTTATCTAGATAAGCTTAGACAAAGAGGTTACGCGGGTGTTGTCTTTTGTCCTTCCCCTCCACCCTCGTTCCTCTTAAAATATAGGTTACATCTTTTAAGTGTACATTTTATGACATAGGACTAAAATTTTGCTATCGTCAGTAACACTGTTATAATAGCAAAATTCATGGAAGTATTTTATTTAAAATCAAGCGAAACTACTATGTAAAACTTTTATAAAAGCAGCTATGAATGTAAAACTGTGTGATTTAAGGCAGTTTAAATTTCTTTGTTAAGTTATAATCATCAAAACTCATACTGTTGCTTTACGCAAGCACTTTTACATTACATTGTAATATATATATATTTATATAACATTATAATATATACACATACACAGAAAAAATGAGGGAGTAAACGTGAGCACTTTTAAAGCAATATATTTTCTTTGACCAATTTGTACCTATATTTTTCGCCATTTGATAACACGAACACAGCAGTTCAATAAATAATATACTTTGTGTATAGATTTCATGTTACTCGAAAGTTAATATTCAAGACCACAATAAAGTAAACTTTAAATAATTTTTGATAATGTTACTTCAGATGGTATTTTCTTAGTGAATGGATGGAAATGCCACAAAGTTTTCATATTTAATGCTGTTTCATTTGGTCAATAAACCAAGAATTTTTCGAAACTGGTTTGGCGTGTGATCATAGACGTACAGCGAGGACCACGCCTCGTCCCCCTAGCGCGTAATGTAGCCATTCAACATCAATATTTCGCAGATGCGTTTGTTACTGCCCCAAATCAGCTTAGTGATAAGTAGGGCCACGATTTTGTCGCGAAAAGATTTTTGCCCCACTTTGTTTCAGAGACTCGCGTACACATCGGCAGTTCTGTTTCAAGGTTATTGGCAGCGTGTCTTTGTTCAGACACGTTTCTCATTTGACTGCACCAATCAGAATAAGATTATTGAGAGTCTGTACGTCTATAATTTGCCAAGGCAAGTGAGAATAAAATCATCCAACCACAGACGATGTAGCAGAGCTGCAGGTGTGCACATGACGCATCGAAACCAAATGTTGCAAAAATCTTTTCGCCATAAAATCGCGGCTCTAGTGATAAGATTCGCCAGGATGTTGTTTCGTAGAGGTAGCCTAGGCCTCTGCTTCTAAAAGGTGGTCCCTCATGGCCAGCCCACATTGGACTGCTGACAGAAGAGTTCGTAACGACATCCTTCCACTGCGATAGGTAAGAGCGTTTTATTTCTTTCTGGCGAGGGTCTTAACTACTCTCGTCGGCGATAATCGAAGCACAAGGACATTGGCTTGCCAATAAACTACCAGCAGGATGTCGGAAAACATGTGATTGTGCAGCATAGCTATTTTAATAAGTGCGACCATTCTTTTAACCATAATGGACGGATTTTGGCCATACATGAAGCATGTTACCATAAATTGAGTAGCCTTTATCCCTGTTAATAAATATAAAAAAAGTAAAAAAAAACTTGTTAAGATAGGAATTGTTACCAGGTCAACAATTATGGGGGGAAGGGGGGTAATAGTGCGTATGTGTCTAACATAGGTAAATGCATGTTTGTGCATGTGTATTTATTTTATAGTTTCAGTTTTACAGTTTAAAGTGATAAGAAGTACATTTGAACCCCTGGAGCATATAGTTGCACTACTTGAATATTTAGCACGGACCTCAGCCCCCACAATGAAATGTCCATGCTTATACGACGTGAGGACTGAGGTGCGTGTGTGTGTTGCAGTCTCGGGACTCGTCCCGACCCGACGTGCTTCCCCTGGGTCGCGGCCTCGACTCGACTGACGCGCTGTCTACCCCTCGATGGAGCGAGCCCCCGGTCCGGCGGAAAGAGTCGGTGGCCCAGATGACCTTCGGCGGACTTGCCCTCGTCGTGACGGTGAGTGTGCCCCCCACCCCTCACATTTCCCACCGCCGCAAGCAGAGCAACTCGAGAAATACATTTAAGGAACTAATAGTGTGCACACGATGAAAGCGAGCACGTAACTTACTAAGTTTCAATTACCCTAGTAATTTAGCGTGGTCTAGTAACGTGGAATTCTGTTTTTCCAAGATTTGTTTTACCTTAAAAACTAAATACTAAACCAAGTGTGTAATTTCAGTGTATTGACTTTCTGATACTGGTAGGCCTACTAAGTTTTTTTTTTTTTAACTTATAGTACATTTTTTAATTTTGAGGACACATACCACTTTGATAGTATGTCAGTCCAATGCAAGACAGATTTTACTGTACATATGATGGAACGGACATCTCAAGTTCATTTTAGACCCAAAAACGTTACTGAAATTACATATATCAAACATGTACAAGAAAAAACAGTAATTGACCTCAGAACTGTCCAAAAATACTTTTAAAATATATTACATGGACTAAAGTATAACAGGTATATATAAACTAGGTATGTCGCATTATGGTTATTGAATGAACAAAGGATATTATTTTGTAAGCACTCGTATGATCATTAGCAGGAAGTTCACAAAATGAAAAAGACAAACTACGGCCGGTTATTCTTGTGAAAAATAAGGCGAAAAATATAAACATGTTGTATATGTTGGTTTTTTTAGTATTTTAAACACAAGTTACCAAACAACATGCAGTTTTTACTGGTTTCACAATAGTTTTAATTCCCAGTTATTACATACACTCACAGACTAGGCTGCCATTTTATTCCCACTACTCTAGTCAAAACACTGTTAGAAAATAAAGTTATATAAACAAATCACAAACATAACCCATAAAACTGATTTA
>PNEQ01127069.1:0-31104 GCA_003012365.1 Medauroidea extradentata | reverse complement strand
GTGTATGAGCCAGGGGCTCTATGTATGTAACTTGTGATTAGTAATTGGTACAGCCAATGAGTATATGTTGTATATAATAGTATAAGTAAACGACGTTAAATAGACCATCGACGTATGTTGTTGTTATTTTAATGACTTCACCTAGATGAGAACCCACCACATCTTCCTGATTGTAGTAGCTTCCCGTTGGGATACTACACTAGTTTCAACCGTGTGTTGTTTTCATAGATAACAATATTGTGATAAAGGTGAGCTGATTAGCGCGGAGAAGAATAGGCGCGGCACGCAACAACATCGTTCATGCGTCAGGTGCCTAAGCAATACTTAGTTCCATGTGTCAGGAAACACCCCGTAACTCTCACCAGGTAGGTGGTAGAACTTACCTTCTCGCCGACAGCGAAGTGATTAGAGACAGCAAAATGACATCATTTGTGACGCGCATTAAGCGGATCAACTCAACAATAGCCTAGACTTCTCATTAACCCTTTCTGACCTGAATTATTTTTCTACTCTCCGGAAAAAACGCTGAAAAAAATATTTTTAGTTAATACAGAACCCAACAGATGGTATCATGTGCAAAACCACAAAATAGGCATACAAAACTGTACCCAAAATTTTTTTATTGCAATTCTTGCAATTTTTTATAACTAAATGACCTTGAAATTTTCCGAAATTTTAATGGTCACATTTGTGTCCGCCCTTTGTCAGTTGTCGTCTAACTGTACAAGCGGGTCGCTACGAATAATATAAAATGATTCGCCACGTAATTCAACGTCTGTATTTATATTAGTCTGTGACACCGATGTATGGAAGTTTCACGAACTTGGCGTCTGGCAGAATTATTTCATGTACATAAAAATAGCGTTCCTGTGCATATTTTTAGTAAACAAACAACATTATACTGTTGTTTCCATAGTCATATACAAATGGTAATTTCATACGCTGGGTCAAATTTTTATGCGGGCTGAAATCGTTGTTTTTATGTCAGCTTTGTCTGGCGTAAGTTATTTGCGTTAAGGCCTTGTTACGGAGTTTTGCTGTGATTTTGAAAAGATTTTTTTATTGCTACCTAATATACTCCTATAAAAGTTTCGCTGCACAGTTTTGACACTTATATGTTATACATTGTAGCTGAATTTTTTTTTGTAGTTATACTGAACGGTTTTTTAGATTTCATTACCCAAATTACCACGTTTTTGGTCGTGAAAATAAGCAAAAATTAAGGAAATTATTATTTTTGCTGGCGAATGGTACATTATTTAAAAAAACTCGTCCACAGTATTGTGCATCGTGTGATTGCACATTGATTCAATTTTTTTCAAAACTTTTGGTTAAAAAATATTTGAATTATTGGCTCCAGTCTGAAAAAAACTTGGGAACAAGCCCTTAATGAGAAAGTTCATTTAATTTACGTACATATAAATATAACCTGCAGATTACACAAACTTCGCGATCTTCGGATATTTGTTATAGTACTAAAACCTTCAATTGTAACTAATGTTTCCTGATATTTACACTGACAGAGCACCGTGTCTGAATGTAGGTCTCCGAAGATCAATACTGCCAGAGTGTATCAGTCTGACTTTTCGTCAATATTTAATGGTAAATGCCCATTGTAGTTTACTATCCCCTAGTTTTTCGGTTATTTTAACGTCTGTCAAATCGCTACTTCAGACTGCGTGATGTGGTAGTCTATTTTTTTTCTCAAAACATCCTGCGTTTTTGCTTGTCTTTATAAACATCCTAAAGCCAGCATTTCGTAAAATTTCAGCTTGTCGGAATCCGCTTAATGTACCCTCTACACCCCTTTAATAAATTTTGGTCGAAATGTATGGACCAGACTTGACCACAGGTTTATAACAAGCTGCTTTTGAGATTATTACCCATAATCTCTCGAGTATTTATTTGTGAACTTTAAGCATCCATATAGGTAGTGTAGGCTTTCCAATAGAAATGATCAAAATTTCTCTTTCCTGGCCGTTATTTACAGGAGAAAGCGAAGCCGTTTAAATCGTGGTCCAATATTCGTAGCTAAGTATAATTTTGTAATAATAATAATATTGAAGATTCACTCATAGAAAATTATGTAGCTGATATTCTATCTGTTGGCTACGGTTTGTTTTCTAAAGTTGGCAGGTGTAATAGAGTAAACCTAACCTACTTCCTGAAACTAAGACATCGAACTTAAGTACCAGAAATATGGTAAACATTTTGATTGCGATCTCATATTAGACCCATTGGTCACTTATTACTGAAACTTCAAGTGCCTGCTCTCTGTTGGTAACCTAGTGAACTATGTGCACAGAGCCATCCCAATTATGTGAAGCCCGAAAAGTGCTTTATCTTGATGTTAAGGCGCCCGCCTACTGGCTGTGTATTAGTGTGAGTGAGGCACGGCGCCAAGTGCGATGTTGACCGGCTCATCTGGTGCGGTATCGCCTCTACCTCAAGACACTGAACCGCGCGCAGTGGTATCTTAGATCACTCGCCTGACTGACACTTTCAGTGGCCAAAATATTGGCGGTTTTATATATATATATATATATATATATATATATATATATATATATATATATATATATACACATATACACACAGTCAAATAAGTGAAACCTCTACGCAAGACAAGTTGCTGGTAATCACGAAGTTCAGCTGTAGACATAAACGCAAGGGCATTCAAACAAAGTGTTTCAAATATATTTTCGTGCAAAGAAAACAAAAACCTATATACGTGGCCGGAAACGGAGGAGAAGAAGAAGAAAACTCTTTCTTTCTTTCTTTCTTGTGCAAACACCTGCCAACACCAATGACATCGTCCGGCACGATTCCCACATGCGAAAACCCGGGGACCAACCGCGCCGGGAATAATTAAAATGTTTTATACAACGGCAAGGCCGTCGCCTCGCCTCTGTACCAAACATCCCCCCCCCTTTTTTTTAAGTTGGCAAATTCATGTGATCCGGAGTAATTTTTGTATTGTTTTTGTTTGTTGTAGTTTGTAATTATGCGATGTCACTTTGTATTCAGTCAAGACAAACACAAACACCCAGTTCTGAACCCGTGGAAGTGGCATTAAGGCTGTTCAAGTGCGATAAAATCATAATTTTATATTTTTATGAAATATTGTTAGTTTTGTAGACGATACTTGTGAGTACATTACGAAATAATTTTATCTCTCATAGTTTTCTCATAACGGGGTGTCAAAGTCCAAATTTGCTTGTTACGCTGCCATGCAAATAGTGAAAACCAACTGACCTACTTAAACTAAATAATTCACTGTGACCTTACGTCCCATGAGGTATGCAATGTAACATAAAAAAAAACACAACGTAATATTTTGAATTTTAAAAAATCGCAAAAGTACAAAAAATATTGAAAATACAGCAATTTTTTAAAAATGCAAATACAGTTCTCAGGATTATTTCAAGTGTTTTATTACGTAGCCCATAGTATATTATTTCAATGAGAATTATTTCACGTACGTAAGACAATTGGTTTATACTATTTTAATGGCAGCATTAACATGTAAATTTTAACTTTGACGCACCGTTATGAGAAAACTACTCCAGCTAAATTTGTTTCGTAAGCGGAAACTGTACTCACAAGTATCGTCTACAAAACTAACACTTTTTCATAAAAAATATAAAATTATGACTTTACCGTACTTGAACACCCTTAAATGTCACTTGTCTGGCCGGGATTTGAACCTGGGACCCTTAGACCAGCAGTCCCTGTCGCCGCGGAACCTCAGTAGAAGTGTAGATGAAAGCAAGCATGAGGGGATAATTGCGTACAATCCGTACCTGTGTTATGGCGTATATCGCGATCTCTACCTGTGGCGCAGAGGATAAATAAAGAGAACATAACCTGTATTGACGTGTTTGCTGGGGCGACCCAGAAACACGCACAAACAATATCACCCCCCCCCCACCCACAATCGTCACGGGACGGCTATCAGATTCCGTCGACTTGTAGCTGCAGCTAGGTGGCGCCAGGAAGGGTTGGACGAGAATAAGAGGGGGCGGAGGAGGGAGGCATAGGTAGGTTGGATCAATAACCACCTACGTTTTTTACTCACACAGCTTTTTTCCTCTCCTTTCCGTTTTCCATTCCCGGCTTCCCGCGGCCCCGGGGGGTGTTTTTCCGTGCGAGTAGCCCGCGCGTCACGTGACCGTACTCCAACGTCACCCTCCCCCCTCCCCCAGGCCTATGTCACTCGCACACGAAGGCAGGTCGGCGTCGAGGAGCAAGCCACCAGGTCCTCGTAACTCGATTAAGACAGACGAACCCTTACCGAAGATTGCCGAAGATTGCCGAAGGTGAGGGTATACAGTGTCGCAGTTTATATATCAAAAAATAAATTCTTAATGAAAACGGTTAATAACAAAGGGTTTACTGTGGAGATAATACAGAGCAGTCAGTGAGTAAAAGTCGATGTATTTTTAAATTAATATAGTATTGAGGAGGATACTGTAGACCAAAGTATCGCAACCCGAATGCAGATTTTATGATTTTATGCTCGTAGGCAATCTGAGTATTACGAAGTATGACATGCATTGAGGCCCTACATTGAAGAAGCGCCGGAATGAGAAGAATGGGGGAAACGGGAGATCCCCGAGAAAACTCGCCGACCAGCGACATCGTCTGACACGATTACTACATCTGGGACCCGAGAATTATTTAAATATAACATATAGTTCTTTTGTAATGACTCTGCATGACAAAATAATGAAAGATTCCATTAGTATTTATGTCGAGGTGTTTACCGTTAATATATCCTGTGATTTGTCGAAGAGAAAATTTTGATAATACAATTTAGACAAATGTTATAACTCAAAAACTGAAAATTCAATAAAATTGTCTAACACCCCTCCCCCCTTAAGGGTGTTCAAGTGCGATAAAATCATAATTTTATATTTATATGAAATAGTGTTAGTTTTGTAGACGATAATTGTGAGTACAGTTTCCTCTTACGAAACAATTTTAGTTCGCGTAGTTTTGTCATAACGGTGCGTCAAAGTAAAAAATTGGAATTTTCTGCTGCCATGCAAATAGTGAAAACCAATTTACTTACGTAAGTGAAATAATTTACTATAGGCTACGTAATAAACTATTTTTAAAAATCCCTTTAAGTATTTTTGCATTAAAAATAATTGCTGAATTTTCAACTTTTTCCTGTACTTTTGCGAATTTTTAAAAAATTCAAAATATTACGTTATGTTCTTTTAATTACTTTATTGTGTAGCTCATAGGACGTAATATCACCGTGAATTATTTTATTTAAGTAGGTTATGCATGCTGCATGGCAGCCGAACAAGCAAATTTTGACTTTGTCGCACCGTTATGAGAAAACTATGAAAGATAAACTTGTATTGTAAGAGGAAACTGTACTCCCAAGTATTGCCTACAAAATTAACAATATTTCATTAATATATAAAATTATGATTTTATCGCACTTGACACCCTTAAGGACATTCTGAGATAGGAAATGAATAACGACAAAATGTTTATGAGAAAGGTGTACGTTCTCTCCATCCTTTGCCCTCCCGCAGCCGTCAACAGGAAGCAGTAGCACTGAGCGTGTAAGAGTATCTGCGACTAGGGTTACTAGATATGGAGAATAAAAAAACACGGCATTCATCTCACAAAATAGGATATTTCACCAAAAGGGGTGAAAATGAAAATTTTTCTAACCCGTAAATTAATTATTGTGTGCTATTTGTATATGGATAACTAGAGACATGCAAAATTCGCGTTATTTTCTGACAGCTGACTAGACTCCAAGAGACTATAGGTCTGTTCGACGTCTGCCGTTGGCCGATATTGTCGTGACTTGCCGCGGAGAATGCTTACACGGTAGAGAGGTCAATCGCTGTAAAGACCTAACACGTGTAAATGACAACACATAAAAGTTCGTGGCCAATTGAATCGCAGATTATGCTCAGTTATGTATAGGAAAGTGTAGTTTAGTCTGCTACCAAATGATAACACGAATTTTGCATGTCTCTATGGATAACCTATTTGAATACAAACAAGCACACATTGTCATGTAAATAACACTTTGAATATATTTTTTTAATTTTTATAAATACGGAATTTTTTAATGATATAAATTGCGTTATTTTAAGAAAATAAATAAATTCACCATGGCTACATAGAAAATCGGAGAAACATATCTGTACCATATTATTTAAAATTTTGAAACATACACAAACATTAAAAAAAATTGATGTAATTAAATATGTTGCCATTAAATAATAATGTTACTTACGAAAAAGTACTATACATTGTTACGGGAATCATGAACTACATTAATGAATTAATTCAGATTTTTTGGAATATATTTATTTATTAAAATATTCAGAAATCTATCGTGAAATTTTTGTCCCATAAACCAGCAAGAGGCAAATAATGCAGCAGAAGTGCTGAGATTTAAAGTTTTTATAGTAAAAAATTAATTATTTAAAATAATTCTTAAAAGAAAATATAAATTGAAAACTTTGTTCCAAAACGCACATGTACTAAACAGCAATTGTCATTATCTTTTCCTTTTTTCTTTTCGTGCCATTTCTTTTGCGCCCTCGCTGCTTTGTTTCTCTTCCTTTCGTTTCAAAGTTTGTCTCTTACCACGATAAGAAGGAGACATCGATCATAATATAAAATATCGAATGAAAATAATAAATAATGAGATGCAATACGTAGCAGTAGTTCTCTATAGTCATTTATCCACGTCTGTATATGTCTGATCACTAATCAACATATGTAAACTGTGCACTTTCTCACTATTAGGTAGGCTAACATGTACAATGTGCGTACCTCTGCGAACGTCAGTAACAGAGAAGGCAAAGGATCACGAGAAGGCAAGGTTATAAGATGGTCAAGTTGGTCTGTAACTTCCTTTCTGCTTTTATTTTTCTCGACGCTTCTTCAGTTACGAAAACAACGTTTCCATTGACACCTAATTGTTTTTATGGAAAACCAGTTCGGTCACTACATTATGCACTCGTCAAATTAATAAGGCATACACATTTACGGCAAGTCTAGCCTTGGAACACAACCTCATTCCCTGTGTTTAACTTACAAAAAAAAATTGTGGAGATAATTTAGGAAAATATTATAGGCTGTAGACACACATTGCAACGGCTGTCAGCTATTTTTCCTAATAAAAAAAAACTTAATTCCTATCTCTGACGAGAATAAATCCTGCAACTGAAAAGGGAGCCAGGCTACTGCACACGGCCTTGAGTGGAGGGAGCTGGCAACTGCGGATTATTCACAGTCTCGTTTCGTGTGGCTTTCGTACACTACATCCTGATAAAACAAGTTTGGATGGCGTTGCTTTCATTAGTGTAAAACACTGTCTTAGAAAAAATAATATTGTTTTTGCGCAAACGTTTCTGTTTGATTTTATTAACATTCAAACTACCTAATAGACATAGACAATTATGACGTAATTATTTCTACATACACAAAAAAAATTTAAACTTTTTAAGCTGTGTTTATTTAATTTATAAAAAACGCAGGGAAAATGTGATTTTGTTATTGACTACTGTGTATACTAAATATTTAAGAACTGGAAGAATTTCGTCTAGAAATTTAGAAAAAAAAAATGCTTAGAATCGTCTTAAAAGTCAATAAAATTACGAAATTGATGTAGCATAATTTCAGTTGTTAATTTAAAAAGAACATAATTTCATCATTCTAAACAATTAATTTGTGTATGCTCTAATAGAAAATTAAATAACCATTTTACACTCCAAATTCACTTTAAGCACGCCGTCTACCACGCCCTGTAGTAAACATTACAGAAATATGTAAAACAATTTCCGACGTACTTTTCCATGAGGTCACTACGTGAATTTAACACACTCCGTTCTGTATAGTCCTGCATACCATTCACACAATTATAAAACAGAACCGAAAACTTATATTTAAAAAACTGAGTTTGTGTAAAAATAAAACCATAAAATAGTATCTCTATATTATATCACCTATTACATTTGTTAAACAGTTTTAGATAAGTTTAATATTCTTCACGTAAATAGGCAATGCAGCGACAATGCAGAGTGGAGTATATGTAACATCGTGTCTATTTTACTTTGTAAAATAACTTCCATGCAAGTTTTTTTAAAATTATGTCTACATTTTTCTCGAGGAATGTGCTTATTTCGCGGATTCATGAATTTTTTTTGCAGTATTACCATGCTTACCCTCATCTCTAAATTTTACGTGTCTTTTATATTTGTGTTCTAGTAATTAAAATAGGAAATTAAAAATTCTGCCATTTTCCAACCTTAACGGCTTTTTGAAGAGTAGTTTTTTTTAAAGGTATGCCTACATTTTTATGTCACCAATTTTTTAAATATGTATTTTAAACACTCTTTCCCTAACATCCAACTCCATTCTGCGTGAAGGCACGTCAATTTTGTGGGTATTTTAAAATTGCGCGCATATCAGAGCATGAGTTATCATCATCCGGCGAGCATAATTAATCCTCTGACAGTGTTAACGATGATGAACGAGGCATGGGATAATGAAATGGCGACATGCGAAACCGTTGCCCTCGGGGTGTTTCTCAAACTAGTAGGTACTCTACTTTCTCTGTCCCTGTGCTCCGCAAACAAACATTACTGTAGATGTGACAGTTGAACGACCGTGTCTGTGTTTGTCCCTGCGAACGCAAGCAACAAATAAGTATAAACATATTTAAGGCCACAGACTAATTAGTGATACAGATGTGAAATGAAACGACTTGGCGGCTCATTCGATACGGGAGAACTCCACCGCTTATTGGCTGCCCGAGTTTGTTAATACAAGTCCCCGTGTCTGTTTGGCTCCTACACGTTACGGCAGGTTTCCTGTTGACCTGGCTGCCGGCTTTCAGGGTAGCTACCCTACGCTGATTGGCTGTAGGAGTATCCGCCATGTTGCTGACCAGGGAAGCCATTTTGCTGTCGTGTGTAGCTGAGTTCATAGTCCTACCAGCCATTTCACATCTGTATTACTAAATATTCTGTGTTAAGTCCATGCTCTCTTGTTTGTACATTTCTTACAATTATTACTTTTTTTAAGTTTAAACGTGAGCAAACATAAAAAATCTGTTTGACAGTTTTATTTAAAGTGGTTTATTGTCGTGATAGCTAATTTTTCAAAACTACAAATTCTACGGTTTTGATTAAAAAGTTAAGCAGAATTTTGTTCAATACATAATTAGTTAAAATCATTGTATTTACTCTCTTAAAAAATCAGGTAACACGGAGAAGACAAAACTGAAGGGGGAAAAAAGATATTTTTTGATATCTGCTCTCGTTTAGGGGTAAAAATAATACAATCTCTAAAAAGTAGAAACAAGAGAACATGGCCTAATCCTGTGATAGTTAGCGCTAGACTTTAATGGCATGTAGATGTCCGAAAAAAAATTCCGACGAAACCTAAGTTATCATCGTTCGGACAGAAATGAAATTACATTTATGATGTTACCTGTATGAACGTTAAATTAGGCATATACTTATTCTGTCAGCAAAAAGTACCAACATTTCTGACACTTAACAAGTAATTGTAGTAGAGAGGGTGGATATTACGTAAAATAAGTAGATCATAGTTGTAATAGCAATAATTCTGTACAAAATACGAACATCAGTATTTTTGTCTACATACACTTTAAATAGTTGTAGTGCGTAAAAGTTTCGTTTCATAGCTAAAATATTACTGATATTTTCAACTTACATCTCCCCCTCACCTCTTTTTTTCATGATAAACCAACAGCTCTCCTTTTACCCACCGAGACTATACGTACGTATGCAGAGTTTTTTTTTTTGGGGGGGGGGGTGTTATAAAAAGTAGCTATGTCCACACTGTCCACACCCCAAGTCAAATAAGGGAAGGGGGTAGTTTTTAAGGTGCAAAATTGTGTTATTTAAGGCATTTCGTAAACAAAAAATTGAACGTACGATTTTTAAAATGTCGAATAGTTTACAGATAAAGTATACAGAAAATGTATAAAAAGGGGACCGGTTTAGCTTTAATACTCGTTTGATCTGATTTAACTATTTTTGTTTTTTTTCGCCGATTAAATCGGTTCGGACACCCTGCCTCCCCCTCTCAGGATCCGCGCCTACACGTATGTAACAATCGCAACTAACAGAAAAGATTTGTAATAATATGTAATAATGACGTTTTCATTTATGTGGTAAAGTTACGGTCGTATGGACTTTGCCGGCTACGTAAGAGGCCCGCCTAATGGCCGTGTGTTAGTGTGAGTGAGGCACAGCGTCAAGGGCGATGTTGACCGGCTCATCTGGTGCGAAATCGCCTCTACAGCAATACACTGCAACGGCGTGCAGTGGTATCGCACTCGTCTGACTGGTAATTTAAATGGTGTCACCATCTTTTTGTTGGTGGAAAGTTTAAAGCAAAGTCGATTAAATGTTTCTAGAGTAGTTTCACACTAATTCTGTGAGTATTTTTTCCAGCTGTAAAAAGTTGTAAAAACTGTTTTTAGCCATTTAGAGGTGCTCCGAAAATATTTTTCTAAATGACGTGGTGCTATGAAACTATCTTTCCGTCATTGTTTGAAAGGTATTTTCTTTTTGTACGTTAACACAATGGGCACATGTGGAATAGTTTCATTAAAAAAAAACGTATTTACGAACACACGGCAACGTATTTTAGATCGTGGTAGGCGGCGCACACATTTCATAGTACAAGTTACAATTTTTTATAAATACAAACGACATACACCATTCTTGCAGGCACTACGTCAGTCTCCAGCCAAGGCTGCATACGACAGCAATAGTTGGCTCGTATCACAGTTGTGATGAGGAACTGAGGGCGAGTGTGCACAAAGACATGTCTGGAATTGGGGCGTACTCTGTCGACGCATCAAGCAGCTGAGTTTGGCGTTTGCGCCGAGGTGAGGTTTAGCTCTCGTTGGGGTGGGGGATGGGGGAGGGGCACGGACTACATCCTAATTAGAGTTGTCCAACTCGCGGTGCACGGGCGGACGGATGGCAGTTAGCAGCCGGAAACACAACGCCGGACAAGTTCTGACACGGTCCCGGCCGACTTCCTCCACGTCGGAAGCCAACCGGTACACTCGCGGCGGGATACACTGATTTACACCTATTGCGAGCGCCTCTACCTGCGCGATAGAGGCTCAGAAGTGATAGAGCTAGGAGCTATAAGGGCGACTTTGAAGTGCTCATCAGATGCCGCATCGACACAATAAGCCAAGCACTGAACTAACGTGCAAAATCCGCACCGATCCATTTTTTGTTATACAAGGAACATTAAATACAGATTACATAATTATACTGGTGGAAAATTTGTAGCAAAGCTTAGTTCACCTTTCTATATGAGATTCATCCACATCCGGTTATTACATTTTGAAATACGGCAGCCTGAAAATGCTAATTTTATAGCTATGTTGGTGGATTTTGAAAGTGTTTTTAAAGAGCTTGCAGTCTTAGCAATAACATTCCATATTTGTTCGAAGTGTTTCTTCTCGTACATTGACACAATAGGCACATGCGGAATATATATTTTATATTTATTTAAAAAAAAAACGTTAATACGACACACTGCAACGCAATTAAAATGCATGTTAGAAGCACCCTTAAGAGCACGGTAGACAGTAATTTTATCTTACGTAATTTTTATTTTATATTTGTACCATATATTTATTTATTACTTAAGACATAAATTGTGACTTAATTTTACTTTCATGAAAAGGTTTTTTTTATTAATTTTTTTTAATAATGGCTTTTCAAAGTCAAAATTTGTATGTTACAGTTTTACGGATGCTACTAAAACCAACTGACATACCAAATTAAAAAAAAAAAAAAATCGCAGTGAATAACAATGTTGTAGGCTCTATAAGGTATATTATGTAAAACCACAAAATAAAATACGTTATTAAAAATAAAATAATTAAATGATTAAAATTTTTATTTGAAATTTCAATTTTTTTTTTTTTTAATATTTTACTTCTTGGTTCTTACATAGGAGAACTTGTAGACTGCAGCAACGTTATTCACTGTGAATATTTTCAGTTTGGTGTATGAGTTGGTTTTAGTGTCGTCTTTAAAACAGTGACATGCAATTTTCGACTTCGACGAGCCGTTATGCCAAAACTATGATAAATAAAATAAAAACTAATAGGAGTTGAACTAGCGCGCATGATTAAGTGGAAACCCGTTTTTATACAGAACATTCGGAGCGATTTTTCGGTCTCATCCTGGATTTATGGTATTTTCTTATAAATCAGGATGTTTAAAGTTTTATTTACATTTACAGGACAAAGTTTATCACTCCACTTTACATGTTTTAATCCGTACTGCTTTATTTATGTTAATTTTGTGACCACTCTGACATCTCTGGTACGAAAATTACATATTCTTGCCAGCTGTTTCCTGCTACAAAACAAAAAAAAAAAAAAAAAAAATTATATTGAGGTTGTAACAATTGTAATGCCAAAAATTTTGATACATATACTGAAACAGAAGTTGTCGCGAAAAACTGATAAATCCAAGGCGGTAGGGCCCACTTAATCGGAGACAGCATATTTTAATTTGTAGAGTTACTGTAGCAATGTTAAATTCAGTATTATATGTCAGTTTCGCAGGCATCCAGTAAGTGCGATTTTTACTAAACGTTTTTTTTAGTGTAAACTCCTTATCATGTCCTTTTTAAAGCCTTTACCGGTAGTTTTACAGTGATTTTGAAAAAAAAAAAATTAAAGGAACATGTTATATCGAATAATCGCTACACGTTTTTCGCACAAAAATATCATAATTTGTACCTCATAGTTTTGGTATCAATAAATCCCGTAGTATTTCATATTTTTGCACCCAAAGTATCTTCGCTTTTATTACGGAAATAAGCCAAAATCAAGCTATATATATATATATATATATATATATATATATATATATATATATATATATATATATATATATTGCGGACGAACTGTGCATTATTTTGCAGATCACCTATACAAAATTGTGTATCATATAACTGCTCATAGTCTTGAATTTTTCAAAGCATTCCGTTAAAAGATGTTTTGAGTTTTTTTGCATAAATGTGAAAAAATAATCTACCCGATCATAGCCTTAAGCGACAAAATCACGTCCCACAAACGTCTAAATAAAACTTAGGGCGTTATTTTGTACTGCTTTCCTAGTTTTACAGAATAGATAAATATATAGAAGCGAAGTGGTGTAGCTGTGGTACGTTAAGGGCGCAGTGACCTCATTTTTCAACGTAATTTTTTATTTTTATATTCGTACCAGATATTTTTTCTCGTATTTAAGACATAAATTGTGATTAAATCTTCCTCTCAGGAAATTTTTGTATCTCTTATAGTTTTTGCGTAATGAGTCGTAAACGTCAAAATTTGCACTTTATGGTTTTATGCGCGCCACTAAAACCAACTGACATAGCCTATCAAACCAAAAAAATTCACTATGTGTAACTATATTGTAGGCTATGATTTGACATATATGAAACAAAAAATAAAATATTTTTGTACTTAATAAAAATGCTGAACTTTGAAATTAAATTTAAATATTTCAACTATTTAAAAAAAATACGAAACTACAAGTTTTTTTTTTTGTTTTTATATGTGTCAAACCACAGTCTACAACATTGTTATACACTGTGAATTTTTTCGATTTGGTATGTCAGTTGGTTTTAGTGGCGTACATAAAACCGTAAAGTGCAAATTTTGACGTTTACGCCTCATTACGCAAAAACTATGAGAGATACAAAAATTTACTAAGAGGAAGATTTAGTCACAATTTATGTCCAAAATATTACAAAAAAATGTCTGGTACAAATATAGAAATAAAAAGAGATTTGAAAACCGAGATGAACCGCGCCCTTAATGCTTTCGGTCGGATAATTGTTTAGCGCGAGACTCTAGACACTGGAGCGCGTCTCTGGTTGGCTGCTGCGTTTGCCGCCACAGTGCTCGCTTGTTGGGCTACAGTCAGCTTAAGCTATAGTATTTTAAGCTTTGATTAGTAGGTAGGGCTTATGGTTAGGGGCTGGAACATTTCGCGAATTCAATTACCTTTAGGCTAGAATCCATTATGCTATGCATACTCAAGCCCCGACTATTAGTCAACTAGCTGCTACTCAGTGGAACAGCAGACAATAAACGATTAGACGGTGCTTGAGTGTGCATAGTATAATGGATTCTAGCCTAGGCTATAGGTCATGCGTTAAGGGTGACGTCGGTCGGCGTATGTAACACATTATCGCCTCTAGACGCAAACTCAGAAACTTGCGCGCAGAGCTTTACTATTATTCATTTTCCTATGGGACCTTAAGCGGTGACCGTATTATTTTATTTACGATACTTAAGGCTTAAATTCCAGCTCTTATTTCTATTACTGTGTTTTTAGAATCCGGTTGGAATGTTCCTAGATACGGCAGTTTAAAAAAGTTGCTTTTATTCATTTTGAGAGTCTTGAATATTGTGTTTCCAATAAGCGATCCTAATTTTTAATTTCGTTAAATTATTTCATCTGTAATGGGGTTGACAAACTTTTATTTTAAAAATGTTGTTATTTTTAAGATTTGTATCATTCACTGTCTGTTTTCATTCCACAAATAAACGGCTAGTAAACATTTAATTATTTCAGAACGTGCGATAATAATATCCGAGCGAAACATCGATTGATGAAATGACCTTTCTTTGTGTAGATTCCAAGTCACGTTTATAAAGAAGGGATGTGAGTAACAGTTACATTTCTAACATAATTGTACTCTTCCGACAAAGGAAAAAATATGACGCACATTCCACAGAAAGAGGCATATTTATAAAGGTCTTTCACTAATAAATTATTTTCATTCATTAATTTTTCTTGTACTGCTGTAATTTTTATTTAAAGACTATCAAATGGCCCCTAAATTAAAAATAGGCGGGTGGTTACTCTCGTATTAAATATTATGTTAAGTCCTATATTAAACAAACCATACATTGCAGCCTACGCTGAAACACGGTTTTACTTTGCAGTGAGAGTGTTCATTAACTATAGACATTCGCTGTACTAAATTCACCGCAATTGTGCTGACTTGCATTTTGTTCGTTAGTATTTTTTGTTTATTTTTATTTATTTTAGAGAGTATATTTATATTCCCTTGTTTTATGCCGTTGGGCTTAGTAAGGCAAGGCTTACAAACTTACTGAACCTAAAATAATTACGCAAACTTCCACGCTCGTGCTGCGAATCGTACCTAAGACCTTTCGCACCGCAGGTCGGCAGGCTACCGACCACGCTAAGGAGACTGGCAGTATGCTTCATGAATGGTCTCCGTAATACTTTAAGTTGAGGGCAAACCAAAATGTGTTTGGTGTCACCATTTAGTAAACATATTTTCGTTCACGCACCACATATGAAAAGAATAGTCGCGCAGAAATTGATGTAAACTTACTTTTCTAAGAAAAAATATGAATACAAAATTACAGGATTATGCGGTAAATATTGTTTTCTAACTCGAATTCCGAGAGTTGGGAAAATAAAAAGAGTTTTGGGGTGCTTCAATGGTGTTTATAAAGCTGTAAATCTGATTATCAAAATTTTTACTGCCGAAGCAGTGTCCAGCCCAGTAAGAAAACACGAATGAGAGACTTTGGTCAGCGCTTAATATCTACGTCCTTACTGTTGGTGAGGAGTGATATGAGGTGAGTATGGAGCAGCGCCGGAATGAAGGGGCATGGGAAACGGGAGATTCCCGAAAAAAAAAAAAACCGCCGGCCAGCGAAATCGTCCGGTACGATTACCATATGTGAAAATCCGGGGACCGTCCTTGCCTGGAGTCGAATCCGGATCGCCTTGATGGGAGGCGAACGGTCAGATCATTCAGCCAACGCAGCCTCATACAAGGTTTAGAGATCTGCGAATTTCGCGTGGTTATCTGAGAGCGAACTGGACTCCATGTTTCTGTGTGCACATATGGCTTCCGCTGTTGGCCGCCAGTTTGTGCCTAAAGGACTTTCTCAAACAATGAGATGAGGTGAACTGTAAAATTACTGCTATTCTGTAAGTCAGGCGCGCAAGTTACCAGTGGCGGCTCGTGGGTTGTTGCCAGGTAGGGCTGAAGTTGCCAAGAGCTGTACAGGGTTGTGCGCTGGTTGACTCTACAGCCACTGACACGCTGATGTGCAGGTGCCCCTTACTACTGAGTGGTCAGAACACATCTAGTAGCCGGCAAATATTTCATGGTCGTTGGTCTACGGCGCGTTCATCAAGAGTGTACAGTCCCGACTATCTGCAGCCCCACCTGGCAACAACCCACGAGCCACCACTGCAAGTTACGTAGGCCCGAAGATGATGTCGTCAGGGAGTGTGTTCGGGCGAGCATAGGCCAGAAAATTCTAGTATGTCGTCAAATAACAACGCGGAATCAGCACGTGTCTATTGATGATTGGTTAAGAGAAGTGGAGTGGACATATTTGTTCAGCGCCTAGCAGAGAGGTATTGACTGCTGGCGAGGGTTGATAATGAGTTGAATATGAAGCGAAGTTTCAACGATTATAGCGTGGGGATATTGAAATGCCCAGTGAAGAGGTTTAACTTCCACTCAAACGAAAATTTTTTCCTCGTAGAGGAGAACACAGACAACATCTGTCAACGACAGATGACAGGAAACAGAACGACGTGCAGAAAGGAAGCTGGTGACGTGTCTCCGGCGCAAGAGATAACCGACGGGAGACATACAAAACACAAAAGAACTCACTAGTTAAAGAGAATATATGACGGATTTTATCAATAAAATATAACGTAAAATCGGGTTATTCTAAGAAGGCGTTATTTTAAAGAGTTAGGTTACTAAACCGAAGTAGTAGTATGTTAAATTGTGATTGGAGCCATGTTTTGGTCACGAAATGATTCTTGCACTATTTGCATTCAAAGTCTTACGTAGACATCGGCTGTTCTGCATCTTGCTTATTGGCAGCGTTTCTTTGTTAAATCATGTCTGTCATGTGACTGCGCCAATCAGAAATGGTCATCGAAGGAGTGTTCCTGTGACACAATGAATAGTCAAATTGAGGACTTAACATTCATAAAGGGGCTAAGTGCCGAAAGGTAAGTTTCAAGATAATGACGAAAACAGTATATTGCGACAAACAAATGAACAAGGAATTATCCGAATGCGTTCACATTTTTTTTACAACAAGAAAGTAGTAAATAGGAGCAATCGAACAGTAATTAATACAAAACACTTATGAACATCAATATATATTTTTTCAATGAACTAGAATGTGTTGATGTTACTGCAACCATGTAATTGTGCTGATGTACGGCTCGCATGACTATCACTAGGAGATAGCACTTTAGGTATGTCTTCGACCTAATGTTTTGGCATCTTTCTATGTACCTAACTAATTTTGTCGAAAATGGTACTTAGTCCCTTTTAAATGTTAACTCCTCAATTGTGAAGTTATACATATCTAGCAAGGATATGCAGGAACTTAACACCCGTATAAGTTCCGACATCGCTGTGTGGCGAGCATGAAAGTCTGGACGAAGCAGAGGCAAACAGCGGCGCATTATAGTTCATAGAAACCCAACAAAGAGACGCTTTAATATGTTCACATTTCTACACTGTTAACTTTCAGTGCCGTGAGAGTTCGCGTCTCTAACTATGGCTCCATATATTAATGGGCGTTAAATAATGAAGTATTTTACACAGACATTATTTGCAGTTTAAGCGCAATAGTGAACTAGGTGGCCCTTTTTATATATACAAACTTTTAGACAATATTTCGTAGTGTCGACACGAACAAAGCATTTTAAATTGTTTATTCTGTAAATGTATCATTACTCTCTCTCTCTCTCTATATATATATATATATATATATATTTATTTATTTGTTTATTTATATATATATATATATAATTAATTTCGTGGAACATATATACTGCAAATTCAATTAATGCTTAAACACCCGTAGACGGCGGTTTTTTTTTTTCGATTCCAAATGGTTATAACAAAAGGTTAGGGTTGACTCCACGATTTTTTTTTTTTTTTTCAATTTCGAAATTTAACTGAAGTTCGTTCTAATACTTATTTCTGCCATCTCTTGCAGTCACAAATTATTTGTAATTTAAGACGGTGCAAGGAACACATTTATGACCATCACTGTGTGTACTTGTTAGTTAACCTTGAAACCAACGAAAAAATGAGAGACGTGTTGATGTAATTGTCTGTGAATGTAAACTAATACAAGTATAGGTTTTTAACAAAGAAATTATATTTATCATTTACAAAGAACGCATGTAAACGTTTACGGATATAGGTTTCTAAGTACATTTTCGAAGAAAAATTTTTAGTTAGTAACTGTCTTCTTTATATAACACAGTGACTGCAATGGTTTCAGCAGGATAATTCTCGAACATGAGGTTGAATAGTATTGCTTTTTAAAAGTGCAACGACAAAATTTGCAACTGCGTTTCATCAGGTTGAGATTAACGTAGTCAGCGCAACGCACAAGTGTAAGATGTCCCGTGTTGGGTATAAAACTGTTGTAAATATCCGCTTGCTTATCACATACTTCGGTACAACTGCATTTACCTTATTCGCGCATGTGAAGTTAAAAAAATGGATGTCTGTTCAGTTCCAACTGAAACTACACTGAAAGTAAAGTATTAAAGTAGGTAACATACTTTTGTTTAAATAGGGACAACAGCCCTCTGTTTGGTCTTTGGCATTATCTGGCTTGTTCCTTCAAACAATCTGTTCTACAGAAGTAACATTCTGTACAATAAATGTCTCCTTTAACAGAACATATTGTTTTAGGAACAAGCTACACAATACCGACACTGAAGCTGAGCTGTTGTCCTTGTTTAAACATAAGTATGGTAACCATAACAATACTTTTCTTTCAGTAAACAATTGCATGTGAAAATCCATTTTATTTGAAGGTAGTGATATTTTTAATCAAACCCCTAGAAGCAGGCGTATCTTCTGAGCAGTACAAACACTTTCGTCGACACAACACTTTTATTTTTAAAATATAATGAACTGCAAAGTAATACGCTACATAGGTATTTAGCTTGCGGTAAATAAATCTTGCCTTACAGAAAAAAACAAAACCGGAATCTTAGCGTTTTGAATCATAATTTGTCTGAAAACGTTTTCTATGAGAATGAGGATAGTACTAATATTTTCACTATCTTTACCACAAAGATTTAAAATAAATCATCTTAACAAGTAACACAATTTTTATTACCACTACAGTAAAAATAATTTCTATCCGGCAAAATAACATTGTATTGGCTCATGTTTTAAACATTTTGTTGTGGCCAAGGAAGTGTGTTTACTGTGCGGGCTAGCGAGTCCCATGAACTCTGTCGTCTGTAACAATAGACCTTCCAGTGCTTGAGCTCGGACCTCAGGAGTGGACGTTCAAACCGCGGGTTGCGAAGTCCGTTGTAGGTGTCCTTTGTAAGTCCAGCCGAGCGTCAGTCCCTTGTCCCTTCAACTTGCCCTCTCTCATCTGACCAGCCACGTCGCTTTGACTTCCTCGAACTGACCGCCCGCCGCCTCGCTCTTGGCTTTCACCTCGTGTAAGTACACTACCTACCAGTTTATACGTTAACACGTGTGGGCTGTTCCACGAACCGCTGCGGCCCTTCCTCGTCTCCTTCCACTTCAAAGGATGATCGCCGATGCACAATGTACTGCCTGGTATTTGGTGTTCCTGGAATCGCGCCGTTCTACCAATGAGAGTACTCGTGTCGAACTAATGTGCTCTGCCTAGCTAACTCGTAAACCCGCAGTTCGTATGTGGAGTTTATGTTGAAATAAGTTGATTATCAACTAGGGCGTATCTAGATTTGTGTTCAGGAGGTGGGTGTGTTTTCCATAAGCAAACCAAAATTTGTGCTGGTTCGGTGCAAAATGAAGTTATTTAAACAGTTTTAATCCTAAACATTATGAAGATGGCAAAATAATTTAAAATACTTATTTGTTTTTAAATACAAATACGTAATCTTTAGCAAACTTTTAAACGTAAGCTGGGGCCGCGGGAGAGTGTGTAATAACCCCTGTGTTCTATCAACCCTCCCAGATCCACGGCCTATTCTCAGTGGAACACTTTTAAGATAACTGTCTTTCAAACTAGTCTTATACGTATAATGTCTGAAGAAATATTGATATAGAAAGCATATATAAAGATATATTATTCGTAGAGACACTGGAAAATCGCGAAAATGTTTAGCATAGTCTACAATAAACTATAGTTTATTAACCGTGACACGTGTGAACAGTTTTGTGACAAATCACACACGCTGTATGTCCAAGCTGTACAGTTCTAACTGTGTTCGTTGTAGAGAGAAACAATGCTTCAAATAAACGATAGCCAACGTTGATACAAAACATTCAATGTTATATACAGCATGTTTCACATCATTTGGCAATGATATTCATAGCAATTTACAATACTTTGAATGTGTATATACGCACAATGGACAAAAAGACGCAAATGATGCAACTCGGCGAAGCGGCGAAAAAACGGCGAAAACTTAACTCTGATGCCACCTGTCGGTGGAATTTTGATCTGTTTGAAGCGCTGAGCAAGCGATAACGTACGGTACAAGTTGACATGAGGCAGCCGATAGCGTCACATTCTTCTGGCACCATTTAAGTCTGATCATACTGTAAGTAGAAATGTCAAGAAGATCATAAATAAATATTTTGAATCGCTACCAACCATACAAGCAGTAAAGTAACTCTTGTTGATGGTGGCATATATGCAGTAACGGATGGTGATTTTTTTTCAAAGGTTAAATCTTTAGTGGTTACTTTATCCCGGATGACCTATAAGAGTGTTTCTTTGTAAATAAAATTATCCACCCAACGAGATTTCAAAGCATGAAGTGGAAGCAGTAGGGATGAGCATTTTGTTACTCCGTAGTAGGGGTTCATTATCATTTCATAATAGATTACGAGTGCCCGAGGGTAAAAGGTACATGGCAATCCTGCCGCCAGTTGTTAAATATTACAGTATCTTCTACCGCAGCGCATATAGCCAACCTCCCACAGAGATAGCCTGTGGTGGCGTAATGCAAGCCCAAACAAAAGTACTTTCTGCTCTCGCTAGCTCTGTGCTGTAATGGAAACACAATATTTATTTTGTGTTGTCACTAAAAAAAAGTGGCTTACAGCATATCATGACGTCAGTAGGAAATAAATACTTTAATACTGTTGATTTACAAATTCAACACGTTATATTAAATTTTTAAGCATACGGAATTTTAATTATGAATGTTGCTGTTTTGTCTCGTAGGCACGCACTAGAATAACTTTCTTTGCTGCAACACAAAGTTTGTTTCAATAGAGCCACATCAAAGTGGATTTGTGGCAAATAAAATGTTTGTTTAAAGCATAAAGTAAAACAGTTATTTTTTTGGGTGGAATTTTTTTCTCGCGGTTAGGCTTGTCTTAAAAAAGCTTCAACTAACCCTACCAAAAAAAAAATACATTGAACTATTTTAATTGTAACACAATATTTGTTAACATTATTTTTAATTTAAAAACTAATTTCTAACGGCGAAGCTATTTGGCTGTCCGTCGTATTCAAACAAAGTTAGTATTTTGGCAAATAAAAATGGTTTATGCAATGTTATTATGCACGGAAGGTTTTATTTTAGAATAAAAATATACAGACGATTTGAAGACAGTAAAGTTTTAAAACTATAGTTGATAAAGAGGTCGTTATAGGCGCATTTAGAATGACGGTAAATTAGAAAGGAATTGATAAATCATCCCATTATTTGCTAAAGGTTATTTCAGAAAATTCACCGTCAGCAATAAGCTTTACTGTTTACTAATTTCGGGAAACCATGGAAAATCAAAGTCAGAATGGCCCGACCAGGTGGCAAACCATAGCCCTCTAGAATGCGAGTCCATTGCTTCACCACGGTCCACATCGCTAGACGTCAAATATATTGTGACGTGAATTCAAATACCTAGGTAGGCTTCTATTATAAGCGTATAATTGAGATAGTGAAAAAAAATATTTTATCGCTTCTTTTGGTATTTTCAATTTTAGAGGAATCGTATTGTACTATCGCACTTATATTGAACTGGTTCTTTTTGGCAATATATAACTAATGAAGAAAACGTAATATATGAGTCGTTAATGTGCCAATCATAATATAAAAACAATTAACAACTTTTTGTTCTAGCGCATAAATGTAACTCGAGTAGGTAAATTGCTATCCAGTTTCTGCATTTAAATATCGAGTAACTCAGCTTCAGTATTACATAAACAACATAAAATAACCCGTTTGGATTATCTTAATCTTGTATTCACGTTACGATATCTTCTCACATTAGTTAGCATGAATTTACGTTATAAAGATCAATTCGATTTATTTTTCGGCGTAGGCTCATAAAGAATAATTTTATCGTTTTACCTATTGTATTAAGTAAACTTGGAAAAAGCAAATTTCATATTTTTTCTGGGCTTAACAGCAATCATTCGCTGCTGAATTTTGTCCAGGTAAAAATAAAAATATTTGTGCTCGTTTGTACTCGGTGTTTATAGACGCACTGCTAACAGTGATGAAGGATGTAGTTTTTTTCAGCTTCATTTTTTTCTGTTCCTATATTAATTTAGTGGCTTGTTTGTTAGTATAAAACATTTGTAAGGAAAATAAGGAAACTTTTTTTCGCTATTCGCCTTGCATGGCACAGCATACAAGTATTTTGTTCCACATTCAAATAAGAAAGGGCCTAGTGTTTTATGTGAAACCGCAGGCAGAATTGCTGAAAATATTCCTGGCAGGTATTTTTATGTGTCAGATTTAAGAATAGCTGTCATGGTGAAGATAAATGCCAGTCAATCGCATCATGTTTAGAGACGACGATGCACGCGGTGTGCTACACTGTAAAAAAATATTCCTGAAATGTTTAGGAGGTAATTAACTTAAACGCAGTTTGGTACAGTTAAGGCCTCGCTCTTTAGTTAGCAGTGGTTCCGAAAATATAATTTTTAACGTAAAATAATACGTATATCAAAAATTCATTTTGGCAGTTTTAACACTTATATATCATTATTTGTATCTAAATTTTTCTGTTGCAATGCACCAAAGAGATTTTTAGATTTTTGCCCCTGAAATTGCACATAAATAAGCCAAAATGAATCAAAATAATTTTTTGCTAGCAAACGGTACATTATTAAAAAAACGCTGTGGCAAAATTGTGTATAGTATGACTGTACACAGTCTCAAATTTTTCAAAGTATTTTGTTAATAAATTTTCAAGTTATTTCTAATTGTTTGAAATAAATGAATGATCATGTCATTAACATACTTCCGTCTTGTAAATATGCAAACTTTTACAGATTACAATACAAGTCTTTTAACTTCAGTATACATTTGACTGTTTTATAAAACCTTTTATGAGAGCTACCATGGATGTTTGGGAAACAATTCTAACATACCTACTTTATTAGCTCTCTTTTACGCACGTGTAGCAATTTTACAAACTAATTCTCAGAGTGTAGTAAGAATCGTCCTTAGGGTCTACGTGATCACATTTGTATAGATTGTTCAGGATAAAGAGACCACAAAAGATTTAACCTTTGAAATAAGATAACCAGCCGTTACTGAAAATAGTTCAACATCAACAGTAGTTACCTCACAACTTGTAAGGTTGGCAGCGATTCGCTGAATGTAGTTCCGTTTATTTTCATATTTAAATACAACAATACAGACATAAAATCAACTTAAATTGACATATTTGTATTTTATTTCATTAATATATATTTTTTATCCAACAATGTAGTTTCGTACGGACTGCACAATTTATCTTACACGCGCAAACGTAAAGTGACGTGTCCAAAGAGGTTAGACATTTCCCGTCGTTAGCCGTTACGTGCGGAACGATACGAGTTGGCTGAGAAAAGAAATTATCAGGGCTTTTTTGAGTGCTCACGTGTTTCCTACAGCCTATATAGTCCAATAGCACGCTCTGGTTAGATATGTAGCAGTAGGATGTTATTTAACTGTGGGAAGCAAAGGAATAACTACAAGTGCTAGAACACAGGACGTCCAGGAAGAAATGCGTATCAAGCACATAACGCGAATCCTGGGCTAAATTGGCGACGAAAAATCTAAGTGGCAAGATGTTGTAAGTAAACGTTTAACGGGTACAATGTGGCAACACTGCACTGATAAAGTACCCTCTAGCACTCCACGTCCAGGTGTTATTTTATGCATGTAAGTTGAAGTAAATGTAGGCCTATAATCACGTTTGACGTGCTCGGTGTTTTAAGGGCGCGGTACACCCCAGTGTTCAACGTCTGTTATTATTTTTATATTTGTACCAGATATTTTTTTTCTTATTTTAGACATAAAATGTGATTAAATCTTCCTCTTAGGAAATTTGTGTATCTCTCATAGTTTTTGCGTAATGAGTCGTAAACGTCAAAATTTGCACTTTACGGTTTTATGTACGCCACTAAAACTAACTGACATACCAAACAAAAAAAAAATTAAGTGAATAACAACGCTGTAGGCTATGATTTGACACATATAAAAACAAAAAATAAAACGTTATTGTATTCGATGAAAAATGCTGAATTTTTAAACGAAAATGTAAAAATTTCAACAGTATTTTTAAATTGCAATGGAAAAAATTATTTTGTTTTGTTTTTATATGTGTCAAATAACTGCCTACAACATTGTTATACTATGTGAAATTTTTCAGTTTGGTACGTCAGTTGGTTTTAGTGGTGTACATAAAACCGTAAAGTGCAAATTTTGACGTTTACTATTCATTACGCAAAAACAAAGAAAGATACACAAATTTCATAAGATGAAGATTTAATAAAATTTTATGTCTAAAATAAGAAAAAAACATCTGGTACAAATATAAAAATAAAAAAAGGCGTTGAAAACTGAGGTGAACCGCGCCATTAGCCTGCACCCATAATATGCAGGCAAGAACAGTAGTAATGACTAATGAGTTAAGTAAAATATCTGTGGAGCGGAAGAGGGAACTAACTGCAGTGCTATGGTGCCACATTGTGCACAGTAAATGTCATCGTACGACATTTTGCCACAGGCATTTTCATTTCCGATTTGGCCCAGGATTTACGTCATACTATGCGTTTGTTTCTAGACGTCCTGTATAATTTTATAATTTACCTCAAGTAAACTGAGCGCAAACAAACGTGTCGTCTGTAGTTCATTTTCATCTTTCCACAAAAATTACCGCAGGCGCATTCTCAGAATAGCTACCGTGAACCGGGGTTACTTTGACATTGCGGGGTAACTTTGACCACTCATAATTTTTGTTTTTATATTGTTCAGTGACGAAAGTTTCAAACATTAGATATAAGGATAAAATAAATTATTTAAAGTACTCGGCTCAGATTATCTGTTTATTTATCAGATAACCAAAAAACTAATATTTTGAATAGTCAAAGTAGCCCCGAAAATTGTCAAAATAAGCCCAGTTTACGGTACTTACGGAGATATGAATATGCTCACAAAAAGAGACGAAGTCTTGCTAAAAACGCATATTAAAAAACAAAAATGGTGTTGCAGTTTTTTAACTTGTGAATTAAAATAATAATAATAATTTAATAGTTGTAATGAAATCATGAATATTTACCATTTGCAAAGTTCAGTGTTTCGAAAACTATTTAGTGATATCAAATACCTTCCAATTTATAGCTGGGAAAACTGGTGTTATAGATTTCATATAAACTCTTTGTATAATGCGTAATATGTTCAAGAGAGTTAACTTAGTAGCTGCTTGAAAATGTTCTCATAATACTACATATATATAGGATCGAGAACTGTATTATTTCGCTTCAGCATAGTACCAATAAGGGAACCACTGTTTGGGGCTAAATTAAGATAGTAGGTAGATGAAATTCCTTTACATTAAAAGTTTCTTCGCGACTGAAGCTGTGACTTTGACTGAAAGAGAGCATACCTTCGCCGCTTATTACGTCAGGCAATTTTCGATATACATATTTAACTGATAGTTATTTCATGTAAAGTTGCACATTGAAAACACAGTTATTAAGATGGGTGTAACTCGTCAGGAACTTGAATTTATAACCGTACAATAGTACATTATTCTTAGGAATTAATGTATATGATTTAAAATATTAATTTTCAGGTACAATAGTGTAATTTCAAACAACTTACATGAAACATGAGGTGGTTGTAACCAAGGACAAAATAAAATCTCAGCCATTTGAAAATGTTAACGAAATGTATGTCAGGATATGCGAAATAAACTTTAAAGTGAAAGAGAGCGTAATATCCGAAACACACGTAGGCTAATATTGATTCGAATTAGTCTCTCTGTATTTGACAAAATTGCTCGGTAATATAAATGTGTAATTGCGTTTGTGGGTTACATATACTAATAAAGGAAGTCTGTTCTACCCACATACGTTAATTATTTCCTTCGTGGAAATTCATTGGAATAAAATTTATTCTAAATATTTATTAATATTTTCAGATGAATTATATTGCAACCGCATACCAGACACACGATAAAGGTTTCTGCAACGTACTGCAAATAATAAAACAATAATATTGAACAAACATAATCGTAGTTAAAATATTATTACATTTTGTTTCCACAAAAAAAAAAAAAAGGTTGAAGAAATTGTAAGACTTAAATTAGTTTTTTTTAAATACCCATTGAATTAGTTAAACTACGTGACTGAACTATTCGTTGTCAATTTATTTAATATAATTGAACGGTTTTAAAAATATTGTCATCGAATCTCTGTGTTTCATACGCTGATTTTTTTTGTAGAAATACAAACCAAACATCGTTGTTACTAATATTTCACAGAAACATTTAAACTGTGTAGCGAACACATTTCAATTTTAGTTGCAGAACGTGTCTGAAGAGAAACAAATCATAGAATGATCCCAAGAAAAAGGATGGAATTGAGAGTCTTACACGTACATTTCTTGGGTATGCCACAAAGAAACGGACGTATTTAATGTTTCCTTCTATAAATATAAGTGCATACCCGTCTGTAGTAAAAGGCTGCGTCCTTAAACATCACAACCAAACAATAACGTATATTTTAAAAGTGCCTTAATCTCACAAACATCAGTAGCAAGAGTTACTTATTTTTTGTGAAAATAATTTTGCACATAGTTGTTTCAAAACCTTTCGTGCAAACTTCTCCTACATTTTCATCATTATTGGTGGAATGTCTTTGTGCAGAGTGTTACAAAGTAATTTTTAAGAGGGATTGGTTCAGATGGTTGGCACACTCCGGATTGATGAAGGGGATTGTTAAGGGTGAAATGACACATGCATTTGTACACGGAATACAGAAGAGTTAAAATCTGCTATAATAATAATATTTGAATATAGGTGCACAATATTAATGGTTATTAATATGGTTGCTGCCATCTAACTACATCTGATGACCTTACCGAAACTGGACTGATGAAGTAGACTGTCAAACATGCCCCCGCCTGGACTCGACCCCCTAGCCCCGAAGTAGTACTGGACTGTTGTAGATCTGATGAGTGTTGGCGGGCGACATACGTGGCTTATTGGGTAACAAGGCATTATATCGGCCTGCTTGACCTCATTATCGCGACAATACGGAGGGATTGGGGGGTGAGTTCATGTCTTACTTGGTTCCCAACGCTGGTCTAACTGCAGCCCGAACCTCTCTCGCTGTCCGGCCTGCTAGGCGATATCATAACAAGAAGCGTACTTCATCCGTTTATGCTAGTAATGAAACTAAGCCTATGTACGACACCACGTACCAAAGATTTGCGGGCAGAGCTCCAAGACGCTGAGGTTAGAAACATCCAAGACACCGACAATTAAGCAAAGCTTTAAACCTTCACGTATAGGATCTGAAACAAGTCGGTTGGTGTCCAGTTCTCTTAACCAAAAACCAGTGGCTGGGGTAGTGAATTTTCCTGATTTATTTGTCTGTCGTTCAACCCGGCGATACAGGAAAGCTTTTACGTTTGAGAGCTCAAAGCATTATTAATGTTGCCGTCTCCGCAAGCCGCGGAACGGCGTAGATAACTTCGGCCATTAGAAGTTTTTATTCCGAAAATTGCTGACTGTAAGTAATGTCTGCCTAGGAACAACATTCAAAGAACGTTACATGTGTGAACACCAGTGGCTAATCATGGTTGTGTTACAAGGCATGCGGAGATAAGCAGTGACTAGAGATTGTAGAAAATCGCGAGAATGATTTCTGCCAGCGTATTCTGCAAATCAGTGTAGCGTCCTGCGTCGTGTATTGTTGGCCGGCGGTTATGTAGAACAGTCTAGCTGTTTACAGACGAATCACAGACGTCCATTAGTAGTGTACCAGTGTTATCATTGGCCCAGTCAAATAGGGACTCGCCAGTAACGAAATAAAAGCGTCGGAAATGAATACATTACATTGAAGCCTAGTATAACCAGTCAACATTTCCCGCTATAAATCACCTTCTCAAGCAAAGACTATACGCAACACTGAGTTGTCTGTGGAACCATTATACTTGTAGGATCAGGTATACTCTTCTTCGAGTAGCATATGAGAGGCAAGAAACGTATTTTTCAGTAATACACCTCAGTCTACACAACACATGTTTATTGGGAATGACCGGTAACATGGCCGTCTTAAGTAGAAGGCCGGAGTTTTGAATGTGGCAACACTGCATCGGGGGCCTGCGGCTTGTCACTTTTTTCACTTTGCAACGTGCATAGATGCCGATTTAGTGGCGTGTACACGTCTATACTGACTAGGGCAGCCAATGAGCGACCGGCAGTAGGCCTCCGATGCAGCTTTGCTACATTCAAGACTCCGGCCTTCTACTAAAGACGGCCATGCCGGTGGGCTAACAGAGTCCACGTGATCAAAGCGTAAAGTCGGAGCTTATATTGCATGCCTTGGAACACGTCCACGATACGCCACTGGTGAATACTCATTTGCCTCGAAAGTTAATTTTCGCGCTCCAGAAAATGGCAAATGTGGGTGTTTTTGCAGATTTTATAAGTATGAAAATTTTGTGGCACAATTACGGACTCCTGTTTCTTGTGAAACGGTTTTCTGCTACAGTTGGTTGCAGTGACTTATGCGCACATGTGCAGCTCTGCTTCACGGTCAGTGATCGGATGTACTTAACTCTATCTTGTCTTAACATTTTACTTCAAGTCACAAACTTGTAGTATCGCAGAAACCTTATTCTGATTGGTTGGGTAAAATGAGAAACGTCTTTCCACAAACACTACCAGTGACAGTGTGACAGAACTGGAGATGTGCGCGGAAGATATTGAATGAAGTTTTTGCAGAAATCTTTTCGTGGAAAATCATGGATCCCTAACATGTATAGGCGTGTACAGTACATCTTTAGCCTAAGTATTACGTAATAGAATGATATGATCCACACTGAATGGAACCTGTAGACCAGTTGTCGGCGAGAAGACAGCACACCAGTTCAGAGACGATCGTCTAGAGATCAGGGTGAGGCTTTTCGCACTTCTACGTCTCGAACGCGCGAAATATGTTTTATCCAGGCGGTTACCTTAAGAGTGTTTGGTAGATAAATAAACGCTGAAAACACTTATTGATTTCTACGCTTTTTTCGAAGTCAATATAGATAAAATACTCAATGACTATCCTAGATAATGGTATTTGCCAACTTTATGAGTAAACATTTGTCGAAAATTACACATTTGTTACGCGTGATCTCTTGCGCCGCAGTTAAATGCTCGAAGTTCCGGTGTCAGAGATTGTGCTTCAGAAGTTCGTAACAATGGAAACAATTTTGTTTAAAACGTTTGCTAAAACTATTGCCTAGGATTGCTATTGTTTAATTTTCGCAAATTGGCTTCAAGAAACCTACAGTTTTAGGTTATTGTTCTTAACGATAAATTATGTACCACGCCCTCTTAAGGGCGCGGTATACCGCAATTTTCATCACCATTTTTTATTCTTATTTGTACCAGATATTTTTTTCTTATTTTAGACACAAAATGTGACTAAATTTGGCCCTTATGAAATTTTTTTATCTCTCATAGTTTTTGCGTAATGGCTTGTTAACGTCATATTTTGCATGTTTCCGTTTTAACGACTACACTAAAACCAACTGATATACCAAACTCAAAAAAATCACAGTGGTTAAAGACATTGCAGGCTACAATGACATGCTCATAAAATTAAAGAATAAAAATTATTTGTATTTTTAAAAAATGCTGACACTAAAAATAAATACTTTAAAAAATGCAATAAATTTTTAAAAAATACAAATAATATTTATTATTTAATTTTATGAGCATGGCATTGTAGCCTGCAATGTCTTTATCCACTGTGATTTTTTTTAGTTTCGTATATCAGTTGGTTTTAGTGTAGTCGTTAAAACGGAAACATGCAAAATATGACTTTAACAAGTCATTACGCGAAAACCGTGAGAGATAAAACAATTTTGTAAGAGCCAAATTTAGTCACATTTTGTGTCTAAAATACGAAAAAAAATATCTGGTACAAATACGAAATAAAATAATGATGATGAAAATTGCGGTAGACCGAGACCTTAAGGTGCTTTCCTATATAGACTAAGTTTGCATGTGTGAGGCACAAAATCAATAAATCGCAAAGTCACCGCTGGCCGGGATATGTAATGCAGTATCGTCTCTAGGCGCAAACCACGCAACTGGCGCGCAGAGATTTACTAATATTCATTTTCCTATGGGACCTTAAGCGGCGACCACATTATATTATTTGTGGGAAGTTTAGTTTAAAGTTCAACGCGTTCTTCTATTTCTGCGTTTTCTGATTCCGGTTTCTATATTTCCAGATACGGTAGTCTTGAAAAGCCGTTTTATCCATTTTGGGAGGCAATTAAATTTTAGGGCTTGTTCCCGAGGTTTTTTTCAGACTGGTGACAGTAAATCGAATATTTTGTTAACCAAAAGCTTTGAAAAAATTTGAGTCAGTGTGCAGTCCCACGATGCACAATACTGGAAATGCGTTTTTAAAAATTATGTACCTTTCGTCAGCAAAAAAAAAAAAAAAAAAAAATCTTAATTTTTGCTTATCTTCACGGCAAAAAAACTCAGTAATTTGGGCGATGAAATCTAAAAAAA